>BHFT01046961.1:0-10692 GCA_004320025.1 Laticauda laticaudata
CCAGTATTTACACATCCACAGCAGTGATCACATAACTCTCACTTAGCTCCGTTTTAATGCCTTTATATCGAGATGGAATCCGGTTACATCCTTTCTATTCCAGTGCTGCTACGGCCTGTGTGACGTTCCAATGTAACCTTTCGCCTCTTCCTCTCTTTCGTTTTCATGCTAGCAGCGGATGTGAGTTGCCGAGGGAATGGGTTTCAGAGGATGCCGAGCTCAAGGACTAAGTGGACGTGTAACAGATGACAACGGAATAGAAACGTATTGTTGGCCCGGTATGTGTCGCGGATGTACTCGTACACGACGGAAAGTTTCATCCACTCAAAAAGTTTTGTGCAGCTCAAAAGCTTCTTGCGCGGAGAAATTCTCAGTGGCGGATGCTTGACAATAGAGAGTATGAAAATATATGCAGTGGGTTACACAACGGATGCATCGTGTTTTCCAATGGATGGCAAGCTTTTTTGTCCGTTTTACATCCTCTTTGCATCCGTTGGTGCAGTAGGACATGGGCTTTACAGAGAGTCATAGAGGCCACCTGTAGGTCTATCTGTATCCTCAGGGTCCCCTGAGTAGTGCAAATCTAATTTGAGATGCAGACAACACAGACTTATCCCCAACAGCCTACGCCTGTCTTCAACAGGACACAGGACAGAAAACATCCCGCAGCCAAGAAGGCTTCACACCCATTTGCACTACTCAGGTGACCATGAAGACATAGATTAACCTCCAAGTGGTCTCAATGACTCTCTAAAAAGAATGCAAATGACCTGCTGTCTGCAAAGAATATAATCCTTCCATTCCACACCATCCAGTCAGAGCTGAAAAAGCTTCTTGGATGAGAAACTAAACTTCTAAGAAAAAACAAGAAGTCTAGTTGCCTCCTGGAAAAGCACATTTGCATTCCCTCGTCCTGATTCCTGAGTTTTGGAGCCTTAAAGGATCTTGTAAGAGGGGAAAATACTTCTTCTCCTCAGTGTCTTCAGAGTGTCAGAAGGCTCGGCAAAGCAAACAGGGATGAAATGCCAGTTTCCATTTTCTCTTCACTGATGGACCTCCTTTCCAAAGTGCCAGATTGTTTTGCTTTTTTTATATATATTTGTTCTCTCCCAGTCCTCCTGCCTTTATGTAGCATGGGGACAAAGAGATTTTTCTTGCTTTAAATTATGTAGCAACCGAGACCAGGTGGTGATCTTCTCTCACTGCTCATGGTTTTGAATCAACAAAAGAGAATATAAGTGGATCATGTTTAAGCTGCTTTGGATGAATTGTGGGAGTCAAAATGGAAGTCCCCTTGGTTTCTAGGGCTAATGAATGGACACAGATTGAGAGTTGATCAAAAGAGCAATTTTGTTTTCCAACAATTTCCAGGTTGCATCATTGAGAAGTCATGTTTTTTGACATGAAACTTCATGACTTATTCTTCAGTGCTCAAATCATCATTGACATTAATATGTAATTGATAAACAGTCTGGGTCCAATCCAAGCAGTTCAAAAATGTGTGCTCTGCTCTGGATTGTATTTACTAATCCACACAAAGAAAATAAGCCAGGGGGTTTATAAGGGTCTAGACATATGATTACACACACACACATTAATGAGACATTATAATACTGGAAAGTTGTTAAGAGATGCTACTTAAAAGTAGCCATACATCGTCTATAAAACCTTACATACAAATCCCACCATAAAAACAAAAGTGACAATAACTAATAAAAATTATTCATCATCTGTTTGGTCTATTGATTTGGTTTTTGGGGGAGGGGAGGTGGGGAGGAATAGATGGCATTGAGCTTAACTATCTCGCCAGAGTCACAGGTGCCAATCTTAAAAGAATAATGTTCATGCTCCAGCTTCCCATATGTGGAGAAACTGAGGTTTAAGACTGTAATGATTCGCTTAGGAACTGTGTCAAGAAAGGTCATAAAATGGAGGAAAACTCACTTAACAACTACCTTGCTTCACAATGAAAATGTTGGGCTCAATTGTGGCTGTAAATTGCAGAGTAGCTGTACCAAGCAGTTGGGTCTGGGACAACTCAGCACAGCCAACTCACTGTGACGAATTTGCTACGGCCAACTTGCCAGAAGACAAAAGTTACATAATATTGAAGAAATGGTGAAATAGAATCATCAAAGAAAGGATGAAAAAGGAAGGACAAAATGAAATGTGAATGACAATAATAAAATAATTTTTAAATAATTTTAAATAATTAAATTTGTTGAATTGTCCTATGCCAAGTTTTCCCATGGTGAATTGGCCCGTGTCAAGTTGGCTGTGGTGAGCTGGCCATGGTGAATTGCTATGGCAAATTGGCAGTGGTGAGTTTGCCAAGGCAAGTTGACCATGGTGAATTGTCTCATTCTGAACCTGTCAGGTAGGCAGCTATGAATTCTTCAAGTAGCAACCTAAGCATCTAAAGGAGGATAGGTTGAAGAAGGCTGGATAGAACAATAAGAAGGAAGGCCGTTAATCAACCTTAATAAACAGTTTCCTTTCTGAAGAGATCTTTTTGACTTCAGGTCCTTCTGAGCAATGCTTGTGCTTTTTAATTTGATCATATCTATGTTATTCCAGATGAACCTAAGGAAGTTATATTAGACCAACTCAGTGCATTGTTCTCCCTCCGCCATTACTACTCTGATGACAAGCACTGTCTCTCCAGAGAATTTCTGCAGCCAATTTCTGAAAACTTGCTTGGGTATTTTAACTCTGCCTTCACTGTTAACTTCAGTATATTTAACAGGCCCTGCTAAAATATGCAAATAACATCCATAGCTTAAGGCCATTCATAATTACCAGCATCATATCATGAGAATTTAACTCAGGGGTCTTCAAACTTGACAGCTTTAAGACTTGTGGACTTCAACTCCCAAAATTCTTTCTACAGTCATGTTAGCTCAGGAATTCTGGGAGCTGAAGTCCACAAGTCTTAAACTTGCCAAGTTTGAAGACCTTTGATTTAACCCTTTCCTCCCTGGCTGCAATTTTAGTGAAAATCCCTCCTCTGAAACATTAGGGGGACCCCCATCAAAAGTAGAAAAGATATTCTCCATATAAACTAACAACTTCAAAGGAGTCATTCTCATGAGCAAATCAAAAAGTATGATTTGGTTTATATGCGGTGAAGCAACCAAGATGGCAAAAGGGCTATCCATCAGCATCCCCAAATAAGCTAAATTCTCTAAGGGGATATTTATGGATTGCTTGGATTTTAGTCACTACTAGCACTGATGTTGTTACCTAGTTTGGGTAAGAAAACAACCAAGTTCAGGGAGCTCCAAGCAGTGGTGGGATTCTTCCAGTTCTATAGAACCGGTTGTTACGATTCTGCACAGTTCAGAGAACTCGCAAATCACACTAGTGGCTGGCCCCTCCCCTCCCCTCCCCACCCACCCCACCCAGGAGGCTTCCCTGAGGCCCAGTCAGGGGTAGTATTCAGGGGGTTGGGGGAGGGAGAAGTGGCCTGAGAGCATAGCTGAATCTTCCTTAGGATTGAAGCTTCTATTTTTCAGTGCAGACTCAGGCAGCAGATTGCAGAAAGGTACATCTCTGAGTGAATCTGTGATTCTGCAAGCAACTCAATCTGCTTGCCTGCTTTGTCTGATTTTGGGTAAAAGTTGCTGTTTTTTAAAATAAAAAATTCAATCTTTACAAATATATTTACAATGTTTACATACAAGCCACTCCCAGCCAGTCATATGATCACCAAGCCATACCCACAAATTAGGCCATGCCCACAGAAACGGTTGTTAAGAAATTTGAATCCCACTCCTGGTTTCAAGCCCCACATTTCAACCCTGAACTACAAATATTCTTCTGTATTGGTAGTCACGGTTTACCAACCTTGAACTAACAGTAACAATGGACTTAAATAGTCTACAATAAGGAAATAAAGGAAGAGATCAAAAGGTACACCTTATACATTTACAGGCTTCCAAATAGATGTGCTATGATTCCTTGAATAATACCAATATTAGAGTTAAACCAGGGTTTATCAAATCTGGCAACTTTAAGACATGGGGACTTCAAAAGCATACTGGCTGAGGCTTCTGGGAGTTGAGATCCTCTTGTCTTAAAGTCGCCAAGTTTGAGAAACATGGATTTAGAGCTTTGCCAATGAAGAAAAAAGATTTAAGGGAAGGCTGGAAAAAGTAAATTTCAGGAAGTGGGCCTTGCATCTTTGTGCTCAGTGTGCATATTTTTGCTTTTCTTCCCAAAGCATTTTAAATGTGGCTGAAATGATACTATTTCTCCCCTTGCTGTGTCAGGGCCATTTGTATTCTATGAATTGTTCATGCAGAAAACTTGATTTAATGCTGCAAACTGGATCAAACATTCTTAAGGAAACCACTTTACAGTGATAGTAAGCTTAATTTGATGCTTTGAATTCACCCAAAAAGGAAGTACGTTGGAATCGATTCTCCTTTCCTGTTACCCAACAGAAGAAGTCAGTCCTTCACAGTTCCCTTTCCTGAAATGGAATGATGTTGTTTCATGGCTCTGGCTTCTTTTCTGACCAGCCAATAAGACATAATCGATTGCTGCTGCAGAAGTTGGAACTTCTGCATCATTGGCTCCAACTTAGCATCACTGAAAACAACATGATATTATCATTAACTTGTGTCAGTACTAATACCCGTGTCTTAACCCAACAGTATAATTTAAAAAAGGGGTCCTCAAACATGGCAACTTTAAGACTTGTTGAAGTCTTAAAGTTGCCAAGTTTGGAGACCTTTGATTTAAGAGGAAGTCATTAAGGTTTTAGTGCTAGGGGCAGCTTGGAGTTACCTGGCTACCTGGATTTAGCCCATGCATCTTTTCTATTTTTATTATTATTATTATTATTATTATTATTATTATTATTATTATTATTATTGTTGTTGTTGTTGTTGTTGTTGTTGTTGTTGTTNGTTGTTGTTGTTGTTGTTGTTGTTGTTATTATTATTATTATTATTATTATTATTATTATATTTCAGTGAGGTGATGTACAAGACCGACCTTGTCTGGGTTTGGAAGGTAAGCAAGATTGAAGGGTCCTTAGTGCTCTCTGAGCTTAGTTGTTTCCTTGCAGACATTTCATTGCCCAAACTAGGTACCATAATCAGTGCTGGTAAGTGGGTAAGCATTAGTACTTGGATAGAGACCATTAGAAAAATCTCAAAATTGTAGGTCAGATGGCAAAGTTAAAAACAGCAACAGGAACAAGGAAAACCATGTGCCTATTACTATCAAGGAACTGCATGGTTGTGTCCATCTAGCCACATGGGGTTTATTAACTTGATTATCTTTACCTGTTTTTTATGGCATTCCGTTATTCATCATTGCAGAGAGATTGAGCAGAACTGGTGCTATTCCGAGTCCTTCCTCTGCTGTCAAACTTGGTAGGCCTTTATTGTAATTAGTCTCTTTCTCCATGTAATCAAGTGCAATCCACATTCTATCACAATCTACCTGCCCACTGAACCATAACTGAATGACATGAATCAGAGAGGGGGAAGGAATAAGTCAGACAAAACATGGGGGAGTTGCCATCATTCTCTAGACATTTAGTTGTCTTCCCAAAAAACAAAAGAAACACACAGCCTTAGAGCTACTTAAGGGGAACAACATTTAGATTTCACCAATCATGCTTTTACTTTCTTATATGCAAACAATGATTGAAAGAAAAATCTCTCCAGAAAACCTGGTATCTTGGCCAAAACTGACTGAGTCCCTGGTTGACGTACATTAAGATGCAGTGTAAAAAGCAGAGGTGGTGTTCAGCAGATTCTGACCAGTTCTGGAGAACTGATAGTGGAAATTTTGAGTAGTTCAGAGAACTGGCAAATACTAGCTCGGACTAGCCCTGCCCCTATCTATTTTCTGCCTCCTGAGTCCCAACTGATTGGCTGGGTCTTCTTTTGTTGCTCTACACAGGAGAACGGAGCTGAAAAGCAGGTTAGTGGGATGGGGAGGGAATGGGATTTTGCAGTATCCTTCTCCTGGAGTGGGGTAGGAATGCGGATTTTATAGTATCCTTCCCCTGCCGTGCCCACCAAGCCACACCCACCAAGACATGTCATGCCCATCAAGCCACGTCCACAGAACCCAGTAGTAAAAATTTTTTGAATCCCATCATTGTTATGCAGAGATATAAACAAACGAAGGTTCCCCTTGCACTATGCTCCTCTCACACATACACACATTCACACCACTGCACACCCACATTCCATTCTGCTGGATTTAAGTTAACTCAAGCCTACATATTTTTCTTGCCCTTTCCCTCTCTCCAAGCCAAAAGATGAAAGCAATCTTTGCTGGCAAACCAATTCCAGGAAGCCTTTGAAAACGGAGCCCTCTCTCAGGAGAGATTTCTGTCAGAGTATCACAAGTTACAGGAGGAGGCAGATGGAATGGTTTGCTCTGTACCTCAGCATGCTGGCCAGGGGTGAGTTGCTGTTTGCAGTGGTGGCACTTCAGGCAGAGGGGATGGTAGTCCTTGCCAAGAGAACGCCTCCGCTCAGCTGTTAAAGAGAGGGGAAAGGTAAGAATAATTGCAAAGCTCCAAGCCCCTCATTAATAGGAGAAGATATGTGGAATTCAGCTTTGATCTGCAAAATGTCTTTGTGGAATTTCAGAATAAAAGGAGTAGAATCTGTAGAAAGTTAGTACCCTCCCTTCTCTTCGAAGAATGAAATATTCTAGGAAATATTAAGAAGGCTGAATATTATACCTCCTTGGATGAGAAAAGGAGATACATGCTCTTGGAAAGCAGCCCCCACCTTTGTTAATAGCCCCAGAAAGACTGGACCATCCTATCTACAAGATAAAAGGCTGGACCAACTTATCTACAACACAAAAGACCTTCACGTTAGGACATAATAGGATTAGCCCTCCATCCATCTCACCACATGGCACCTGGGAAGATTACATCACCCAGCAAGATTCAACCAAGCTGGGACTCAAGACAACCTACAAAGTTACCCCTGCATGGCCCCATGGGAGTCTGACAACCAATCAGAATACATTTCTTTCACAGGAACAGGAAGCAAGTTTAAAGCCCAAGAGAGGATATAAATTTCTCTTTTTTTCTCTCTCTCCCCCCCATACGCTCAATTGCTCAGGACCTCAAACATGTGGTCCTGTCCACCATTAAACCATATTTCTAAACACCCTCCATGTTTCCAGTGTCTTTCTCCCTACTTGGAACCGAACCCAGATGGACATTTCTTCCAACAAATCTTTTAATACAGAAGAAAATTGGCATTTTCCCCTCTGTTGAACCCTACCCGTTTCTCTTTTATAATTCCTATATTTGGCTCATAACAAATAAAGATACCATTCTCTTCTTTGACTTTTAGATGGATTAAAATCATAATTGTTTAATGGATTTCATTTATGTTGTCCATTTCCGTCCCCCTTCCATTTAATTGTGTCTGATTCTTGGAGATTGCCTGGAGAAGTCACTGTAGTTTTCTTGGCAAGGTTTTTCAGAAATGGTTTGCCATTGCCTCTTTTCTAGGGCTGAGAGAATGTGATTGGCTCAAGGTTACCCAGCTGGCTTTGTGCATATGGCCAGACTAGAACCCTGCAGTCTCCCAGTTTCTAGTCTGATGATTCAACCACTACACCCAACTGACTCTGCTATCCAATTTAAGGGCATGTAAACTTTTTTGAGGAAAGATTGAGGGCAAAAGAAGAATTGGATGACAGAGAATGAAGTAGCTGGATGGAGTCCTGAAACAGGCGTGAGCTTAAATAGACTCCAGAGGATGGTAGAGGACAGGAAGGCCTGGAGGAGCGTTGTCCATGGGTTGCGATGGGTCAGATATGACTTCGCAACTAACAACAACAAAACTTTTGAGACTTTAGGGATATTTCCCCACCTGTTAGAGGGAAATAGCTTTCTCTACAGAAGAAAAGAAGAAATCTGTAGGCACATTTTTAAAAGGACTGCTGAATTTTACACCTTTGCCATTCCATGTGTGCAGCCTAGCTGTGATTATCTGCCAGCAACTGAGATTGCACAAAATGCAAAATGCCAGTCCGCAGGAGAAGGGAAGGGATTGTTTGCAGTAGATCAGGGCCAATGCGTCATTCCAAGAAGTCATAAAAGGAAGATCCCTGCTTAGCTCAGTCCACCATTCTCTGTCACAAGGTTGCCAATTTTGTACATGCAGATCAATGGTGGGATTCAAAAATATTTACTACTGGTTCTGTGGGCATGGCTTGGTGAGTGTGGCGTGGCTTGGTGGGCATGGCAGGGAAAGGTTACTGCAAAATCCCCATTTTCTTTCCACCCCACTAACCTACTTTCCAGCTCCGTTCTCCTGTGCAGGGCAACAAAATAAGACCCAGCCAATCAGCTGGGACTCGGGAGGCAGAGAATAGATGGGGGCGAGGCCAGTTAGAGGTGGTATTTGCTGGTTCTCCAAACTACTCAAAATAAAATATTGAAAAGAAATGTGAAATATTTATAAGGAAATTTATACCAGTTATTAGAATGAATTTGAAAAATTATTTTGCTAATTAATAGTAAATAATTTATAAGATAATACAAAGCAGAGTCTGAATGATGAGAACTACATGATATAAAATAGATATTAGAAATTTGAATGTTATAATTTTAGAATGCACAAATTCAATGTTTAATGAGATTTCATATGAAAAAACAATAAGATTTAAAGGTGTTGAACTTTGATTGGCAATCATAGGGGGAATTTTGCTTCTTAAGAATGTTGGAAGAGAGCATATGAAATTGTAAACAAGACAGACAAAAGTATAAGTACAGTGAATAAAAAGATTTAGGTAAAAGAAATACAATTGAATAAGAAGAAAATGAGATAACCATAAAAGAAAATTAAGAGAACTAAAGGGAGAATAGTGAGAAGTTGGAAAAAGAGTAATAAGATATGAAGTTGAATTCATAAGATGAATATGCATATGAAATTGTGTCTGTATGGAAATGTGATAACTTGGAACAATGCTGTACTCAAATAAGATGTTTTATTTGTTTTGTTAAAACCCAGTAAAACTTTATTAAAAAACAACAACTGCAGTGATTCCCTTAACCACTTAGAAAGGTTGTAAAATGGAGCAAAATTCACTAAACAACTATCTCACTTAGCAACAGAAATTTTGCATTCAACTGTGGACAGTCTAGCACTATATGTAGTTCCAGCAAAATATTTTGGCATATTTATGTGTAATTATTGGTTTTCAGGTAATGCTATGGTAACTTCCTTCATTGGATGCCCTCTAGATTAAGGCATCAAAACATCAAAACTCACCTCAAGGCTTTGTTAGCTGGAAAAATAAGACAAAATATCTTCAAAATTGACACCGTTGTTGTTGTTGAAGCTGTTATTTTATTTATCTTTAGCTTTAACTCTATAAAAAAGTTCCAGGGCAATGAAAACTAAAACAAATATAAAGCAACTGTATGCCCCAAGCGTGCTTTTTGAAGAAGCAACAGGACTTTCTGGTTTTTCCTTGAAGATGTTTCGCTTCTTATCTGAGAAGCTTCTTCAGAACTGCTTAAAATTTCCGCTACCGGTATGCTAGAACCTGTCCAAACCAGCTGAATACCACCTCTGATTCTGTAGCCATTTCTAATTCTAATTCTGGGCAATGTTCATTTGAATGTTCAATAAAGGTGCAAGGAGTGAATGAGAGAAACAAGAGCTAATAGAGCACTGCACACCTGAACAACTAGACACAAGGACCGTTTTCCCCGAAAGCCCTCACTCTGCTAAACAAATAATTCCCTCAACACAGTCAAACTATTACAAAGTCTGCACTACTATTACTATTAATCTTCTCATCACTCCTTAATATCCATCCCCTCCCACTTGTGACTGTATGACTGTAAATTTGTCGCTTTATATTGACTGTTTCCTAGTATGATTTGATTGCTTATTGTACCCTATGACTATTATTAAGTGTTGTACCTTATGATTCTTGACTCTTGACGAATGTATCTTTTCTTTTCTGTACACTTCCTTGTGTGTCCAGACACACTTGGCCAATAAAGAATTCTATTCTATTCTATTCTATTCTATTCTGTTCTGTTCTGTTCTGTTCTGTTCTGTTCTACTCTAGTCTAGTCTATAGCACAGCAAAATCAGCAGTCATTGCAATTGCAATCAGCCATTGCATGAGTAAACCATGGCTGCAGAAGATTTTAAGTCCCAACTACAACTCACAATGCTTTTCACTTTGTTTAAGATGACTGTATTATGTATGTGCAACCAGTTTTCATGCACTGATAATTTTATGGGCCAACAGCGCTACCCACACTGAGAATAAAATGTCTACAACTTTAGCAATCCAAGCAATTCATGTTCTTCATAAAATCTATTACAGATATTTAGGGGATCTTTTGGATCATCTTCTGGACGCAGTGCCTTTCAGGTACTCTGTGTTGGACATCAACTTAAGCCAGCTGTTCTACAATTTTTTGCAAGTTGGAACTGAGAGCCGTGGTGGCGCAGTGGTGAGAATGCTGTCCTGTAGGCTAATTCTGCCGACTGCCACCAGTTTGATTCAAGGTTGACTCAGCCTTCCATCCTTCCGAGGTGGGTAAAATGAGGATCCAGATTGTTGGGGGCAATTGGCTGACTCTGTAAAACTGCTTAAGGCTAGGTCCCACTGGCTGATGGATGCAAAACGTATGCATAAAGGACACAGCGGACGAGCAAAATTTCAGGG
>BHFT01046963.1:0-12844 GCA_004320025.1 Laticauda laticaudata
TACATATATATATATACATACACACACACACACACAGACACATACATATATATATGAGATGAGCACTGTTTAAATCAGGTGATGCTGATGCTGATGCTGATGAAGAAGATAGATGATGGAAGAGATGGAGAGAGATATAGAAATAGAAATGATCGAGGCAGAGAGATGACCGAGGTCATCTCGGACGGGGGTTTCCAAACTTAGCAACTTTAAGACTTTATTCTGGGCATTGAGGTCCACCAGCCTTAAAGTTGCCAAATTAGGAGGCCTCTGGTCTGGGCTACCATCCCTCTGTTGCCCCGCTCTTTTCCCGCGGTCCGTAACCTGAGTTTTTTTTTTCCAAGCGTTCCTTTGTCAGACGAGCCCGTCGAGCTTTTCCCCTCCGATCCAAAGAGGTTTGCAACACGTGCCACTTTATTTTGACCCGCCTCTTCCTTCTTTTCTTCCACCAATAGGCGAAAGCTACAGGGGCGGAGCTTTCCCCTTCCCGCTGCTCACTTCGCAAGGAAGACGAGCGCCCCCTCGCGGGTCTTGCTCAGGAAGCGCATTTTCTTTCTTCCTCTCCCGCCCCCCCTTCGTGATCCGCTTCTCGCGGAGCCCGCCCCGCTCTTCACCCCTTCGGGCGGATCCCCTCTTACCTGCCTTCATCGCATCAGCTCCCGCGACCTCCGCCCACCCCAGCTTGCCCTCCGTTTCAGTTCTCACCGGGTCGAGCCCCAGGCTCTTCGGGCATCTGATTGGTCCCGTTTCCCCAAATCCATCAAGGGAACGGCGCGCTTCTGATTGGCTGCGGTCCCCGCGAGGAGGACCGGGTGGAGGGGCGGCGAGTGCGGTTCCAGCATGGCGGGTTGCAGGCGGTTGAGCGGCGCTGGGCTGCGCGAGGTGCTGGGCGAGGCGCAGGGGCTGCTCTTCGACTGCGACGGAGTCCTGTGGACCGGAGAGCGGGCGGTTCCCGGGGCGCCGGAGCTGCTGGAGCGCCTGACCCAGAACGGGAAGACCACCCTGTTCGTGTCCAACAACAGCCGCCGCTCCGTGGCCGAGCTGGAGCGTCGCTTCTCCCGCCTGGGCTTCCGCGGCGTCCACGGCGAGCAGGTGTTCAGCTCCGCTCTCTGCTCCGCTCTCTACCTCCGCCAGCGGCTTCTGGCCGGGGAAGCCGGAGCCGGCGACTCGACCCCGGGCCGGGTCTTCGTGCTGGGCGGGGAAGGGCTGCGCGGGGAGCTGCGCGACGCGGGGCTCCGCCTGACCGGAGAAGAAGGGGACGGCGACGAAGAGCCTCCGGGCCGGGAGCCCCTCCCGGTGCGCGCTGTCGTCGTCGGCTACGACGACCGGTTCACCTTCGCTAAGCTCTCGGAGGCCTGCGCCTATTTGCGCGACCCGCGGTGCCTGCTGGTAGCCACCGACCCAGACCCCTGGCACCCGCTGAGCAGTGGGCAGCGCACCCCGGGTGAGTGAGGGCGGCGCGGGCCGGAGGGAGCCAGGCTCTGGAGCCCCCTTGCCAGCCCCGGGTGGGCGTCGAGGCCCAGTTGCGTCACCCTGCCCTGGGCCTGTGAGCTCCGTACACACCCTGCCTTCCCACAAAAGCTAAGAGGGAGAAAGCCGACAACCACCCAAAGCGTTCAGGTGATCTGGGAAGGCCTCAGGCTGAGGCATGGATTTTCTCCTCTGGCCTTCAATATCTTGCTTTCTGTACAGTTTAATAAATGGGCCATCGTGAGATTTAAACCGACTAATATTTCATGCAGATAACAGCAAACAGTATAGAAGTACACACCATAATTTATTTGAAGAATCCTGACCTGCTGAGCAAAGCTTTGACCCGATAAAGGTAGCGTGAAATCAAGGAAGGTTCTCAGAGTCAAGTGTGCCTTTTCCTAAAATGCTGAAGAATTTAGCCTTTATGTCACTTTTTTAATATATTTTACGAGCAGTCATTGCTGGAAGAACCCTTGGTGTATGAACACTGCCAGTGATCAAATGACCTTGTGGAAAGTTCTTGTGTGTTGCTAAGATATGAGCCTGGCACAGTTTCTATATTCAGGGTGGTTGTTATTTTGATAGCCCCTTTTGCCTGGTTGTTAACTAGCAATTCCAATAAGATGACTTTTAGTAAGGTGATTTGCAAGTAGAAAGTAAATGTCTATTAGTCAGCTGCTGCACAGCTCTTCAAATAAGATGAGTCAATATTTGTTTCCCTGCCTGGACCATTGCAAGCAACTCCTTTGAGAGCTTTATGAATTTTAAGTTGTTTTTTTGTGGAACTTAGAAATATCCCTGCACTGAATGAGACATTCTCCATGATTGGTAAGAGAACTGGGGGGGGGGGGGGGGNGTAGAATCTCAATCTCTATTGATACATATCTATGAATCTTCAAACATACTCGTCTTGCCCTCATAAAAAGGTTATTTGTTCGCCACTTTTTTTTTTTGAAAACTTTACTCCAAAGTTCACTGATTGATCTGAGGTGTACGTTACTATTAACAATGCTTCTTGTTTACCGTATAGCTATATATATGATAATATATACTTACATTATACAGAGTAATACACTGTATCCATATCTAATTCTAGTCTTGAAATGTTACATACTCAACCATATCTGTTTCTGAACAATTGGGAAGTTTATTTCTTAAATTGGAATAACTGATCTGATAGATTTTTTTGGATTTTTTTAATGGATCATTTACAGTAAAATCTTTAGAACCATGTGAATCTGTTTCATATAAATAGTAAAATTAGATGCAAACCTTCCATTTAAGTGAAAGTTAAGTTTACTTTGTCTCTCTAGTTTGAACCCAAAATGACCCATTTCATTCATCCTTTCTTGGGTGAATTAATTTGGATTACCTAAATATGTCAGGCAGTGCCTGGATTGCTGTTGCTAACGGGGATCAATCTTTTGATTGGTGGTTGTTTTGTCTCTTCTCTTTCAGGGACAGGGAGTCTCACTGCTGCAGTTGAAACAGCCTCTGGTCGCAAAGCAACAGTAATTGGAAAACCAAACACATACATGTTTGAATGCATTGTAGAGCGCTTTGATGTAGATCCATCTCGCATGCTTATGGTGGGTGATCGGCTGGAAACGGATATACTGTTTGGCAAGAACTGTGGCCTTGATACTGTCTTGACCCTGACAGGTGTCTCTGATTTAGAAGAGGCACAGGCTTACATGGCCAGTGACAGCCCTTCAGCCAAGGACCTGGTGCCTCACTACTACGTGGACAGCATTGCAGACTTAATACCAGGCCTGGATGAATGAGGGGAGAAGTGGGTGGGAAACAGTCCTGTTTTCATTCCAGACTGCCAACCTTTCCTCCTCCTGTCTCCCCTCTTGAATCCGGGCTCATCACATTCCAGTGTTTCTTCAAGAATGAAGAGAGTGGGACTAATTCCCCTCTCATTCTTTAAGATTAATTGGTTTTATTTTAGACACAGTAGGGCAGCAGGAAATCTAATGTGAAAAAAAAAGTGGTTTACAGGCCAAACTAATATTTATTACTGTTTTTCATCACAGTAACTATCTATTTAAGTTATTTTAGTTTTATTGTAGCCAATAGTGGTCGTCTTACTGTTGGCTTTTGCTTTACTTTGAAGCATACTTATGTACTTGATGTGCTTTTGTAGTGTTCGTCTCCAGGCTTAAATATAACCACTACCATTCCATGCCTGTTTTGAAGTTCTCCAAGAACCTATGCTGTGAAAAGGAAACATCAGGTACATATTCAGAAAATATGACATTGAGCCTCCACAAAATGGTCCTTTGGGTTTATTCCTGTGGATGTTTATGTGGTTGAAGTTCATTCAAACAATTTAGCTGATCCAGGAGTTATAAGAACTAAGACTATATTTTAAATTGAAGCTAAATACAGGAGCCATTCTAACAGAATCGAATAAATTCCTTCATAGGGTTTGTTCCAAAGTGCTCTGTTTTGTGCAGGAAAGAAAATGACAGCTGTCAAAAAGAACTCAATATCCAGAGTATATATTAATGAATTAAAATGTTAATATCCTTTTTCTGTCTTGAGTCTTTATCAGCTTAAATGTTTCTTTATCCAATTTCATTTTGGTATATGGAATTGCTACTGCTGCATCAAACTAAGTTGCATACAATAATTTTGGTGCCACAGTGTTCAAAACTGACTCACTTTATCTTGGTAATTCTTCTGTAGTCATAGCCTCCAGATATTTTTGCCTAAGCAAAATCAAGAACTTAATGATTTTATTCCTTTTTTTCCCCTAACTGGGCAAACTGATAAATCAGGAAAAATTTTAGCTCTTGTCTGTGCCTGATACAATACACTACTGTTCTAGAGGAGGGATGAATGTGTGTTCTACTCCTGCCCTGCCATGGTGTGCTTGACCTGTGGGATTATGTTGGCATTGCCAGTGGTGTCCGTACCACTGTATCCCCAAATCAGTAGTTGCTATTCTTCTAATGGTTTATTATGTATTTATTAATGTGTTTGTATAAATTATGCTGATCAATTGTGCCAAAGTGGTATGTTGCCTCTGGGCCTACTCACTAACTGTACCTTCATGATGTTGTGCTTTTTCTGACACTTGCTGTCATTCTGCATATAATAAATTGCAGACACCAGTTGGGATTTGATTGTATTTATTTAACTACTTTGTGAGATTGCTCAGGGATCATTTCTAAGTCCATAATTTCTTTAATTAGGAATGTGCAGAAATCATTGACAGGGGAACATAATGTTCCAAAGAACTCCAGAATGCTCAATTTCTCTTACAATTATGTTGAACCTTCTTCTGGACCACGTCTTTCTGAGATGATTTGTCAGTTTTCAGAAGTTAATCTTCCAAGCCAGATGAGGTTTGGTATATTTTAAGAATGATCTTTTATTATAGTCATTGACAAACAAACATAAAATGATACATTCTATAAATAGTAAAAAATTAAAGTGATCCAAAGATTCATAATAGCTTCACCAATTTTTTTTAAAACGGAGAAAGGAAAACATGGGGATGAGTATTTTTAAAGTGTTCCCCCAAATGTTAATACTTTAAAAAACTGTTAAGTAAACACTAAAAAATAGTATTTTAATACTTTTGGTTCTATTCCTGCTCAAACCTAATGCTTTGTGAAAAGCTTTTCATCAGGAAGAAATTTGGCATAATTCACAAACAGAACACTCTTAACATAATCTTAGGAATGTTCTTTTTATGGATTGACAGATATTACTAGAATATATTGTTTTCATTGAAGGCACACAAATCCTGCTGGATAGAGTACAGGGCAAGGGAAATGACACTGGATTAATAGTCCTCACACAAGCCCAGGATGATTTTTGTTACATTATTAATGGCCTTTACTGTCTTTTTTTTAAAGAAAAAATCAGCCTGCTGACATCATTGAGACTAAATATAGGTCAACAATGCTACAATATTTATTATGTTTTATTCATAAAGTTTAATGTGCAGTCTAATAAATAATGTGAATTAAACAGAACTGTAATGATATATTGAGAAGCCATTAAATGTCCTTGCACTTAAAAAGAAAAAAAACATGCTACAAACCTTTGGACCAAGTTACCTGTTTATTCATTTTGTGTAAAAAATGGTTGACTAATCAATCCGCTGCATATAAATCCTGCAAAACTTGTTAGAATTTTTAAAGCTGGGTCAAAGAAAGAGATAAAATTTTATAGCCACGAGAGCAGGCCAGAATTAAGGACTGCAAATGAATACAAAGATTAAGAGTAAAAAAAAACTTTCCCACAAGCATAACTTCAACTCAATTAAGTACTCTTGGGACTGGAGGCACATTAATAATCTGGTGAGCAGACATGGTGGTCATGGCAAGCTTCCAAACATCCATTTATCAGGGTCAAAAGCAATAAATTTCCTCCACCGTTGGATGCCCTCTATCCAACCCTTTCACTCCCAACTTACTGTTATCTTTTATGATCGATCATTCACTTTCAAATGAAGGACTCACCCTTTTTCATTCTTTCAAAGTGTCTTCTGGACCTATCTGAATTCCAGAAGTATCCTTGGAAACAAAGGTAATACAAGTTGCTGGCACTTTGAAGTATGTTCATTTCCAATTTTATTTTTTTAAGTCAAAAAATATTTTGAAAGTTCATAGAGCAGAAATTGGCCAGAAGGCCTTCCTCTGATTTAGGCATATTTTTTTTAATGGGGATGCTCTTGGTACAATAGTTTCTTGTGAATTGTACTATTAGCATACTATAAAGCAGGAGTTCCCAACCACCAGTCTGTGAACTGGCATCAGTCCGTGACATGCCAGAAACTGGGCCACGCAAACAAGCAAAGCCCCATCTGCTGGATGTAGGCAGCACATGAAACCACACACCCCTCCAGTCCACAGAAAAAGCCTCTCTAAGTAACCAGTCCCTGGTGCCCAAAAAGTTGGGGCTGCTGGTATTTTGCAGCTTCTCTTTCCAAATTGCTGTGAATTTTACAGTGTGGGATGTCCTCCACTGGGGTGAATAGCCCAAGCAGGAGGCAATTAGCAAGTTTCTAATGCTTTTATTAATTTGATCATAAGTCACGTAATGATTCATGCTATAATTACAGGATGTAAATTATGCAAAGATAACCAAGAAAAATACATAGAGAATGTATATCTTGCCTCCTGATTCATACCTATATTAATACAGCAAAAAGACCATATCCAATCCAGGGAACATAAAGATCAATTTGAAGAGTAAAGAATCAGGAGAGACCAAGAATGAGACCAGAGGAACACAGTCTCATAATGAAAAATAGTTTTCAATCTAGGGAAAGTATCCTGGGAATGCTCTTAAATAGCAGGAATTCAGGACCTTCCTAATCAGATGCTCTCTGCTCTCAAGCAGACATGCCACTCCTTGGCCTTCCTTTGTTGACCAATCCTGGATTCTGGATTTGACCCTTTGTTCTGTGAATCAGCGATCACCTACACTGAGTCTGAATTGTTTATTTGCTCCCCATCTACAGGTTCCCCTCTTCACCTTTAGAACTAGGCAAGTCCATAACAATGACTTAAGGCCCAGTCCCACTGCACTTATGGATGCAAAGAGGATGTAAAACGTTAAAAAAAGCTTGCCATCCGTTGGAAAACGCTATGCATCCGTTGTGTACTCACTGCAATTACAGTTTCATACGCTCTAATCCGTCGAGCAATGCCATCCAACTGAGATTTTTTCATCACGCAAGAAGTCTTTGAGCTGCAAAACAAACTTTGTGAGATGATGAATTTCTCAGAACCGACGTACGATGTACATCCGCGACATATACGGGCAACACAACGTTCTATGGTCCGGTTATCTGTTAAACGTCCGTTTTGTATCCTCTCTGCAATCCTCTGCGCCATCCGCTCCAACTCAATCCGCTGCAAGCTGAAAACGGAAAGAGGGAGGAAACGAAGGTACAGGGAATGTCTACACAGCGTCAGTAGCACGGAATAGAAAGGAGTAAGCGTTATGCATATCGTATATAAAGTATTAAAAACGGACAAAATGTTGGGGATGTATCTTGTATAATTTAGGATGTCTGGAGTATGTCTAGAGGTATGTTAGAAGGACACTAGCGGACAACCGATATTCTCTATAAAAAAGGGGGCAAACATCTGGATTCATTTAAGTCCAGCAGCCGTGGTCGTAACAGACCTTCTTTACCCTTGGTCCATTGGGTCTTCGCAACATGCATAAAATTGTTCGTCCCACCATGATCAATGTTAAACAGTCCCGTATGATAGCTTGGCTCATTCTTCAGCCAGAACCAAAACCTGTTCAGATCTGTTTCAACTTGTTGATACAGAAGGCAGAAGAAGAGACGCTCCAACGAGGTGTGTGTGGGTCCGAGGATGGATCATGGAGAAAGAATGGATTATGGCGATACAGTTGATGGTGGGACTGAGAAAACTACCTCGTGCATTCCATCACTTCATGAGGAATGCCACAGCATGTTTGACGAACTTAAGGCATCTGAGACCCAGGTTGCCAAGCCTAGCACGACTTCCGTCCCAACCTGGACCCTGTGAGCTGGAAGGTGGCACTGACTGCGGCAACGACTGGCCCTCTGGAAACGCACATAAGAGAAACATGCAGGTATGCGTGGAGGATGCCACACAACAGTATGCAGCAAAGTGTCAGAGAAGTGGTGCAGGCCATCATTGAAAAGATACATGGAGGAGCTCCTCAGAGTGCCCCACCACTGAACAAGGAGGCTGGAAGGAAACTTGAGAAGAGTGGTATCAGAGGTGGAACTTTCCACACCGTTGGGACCATAGATGGCAGCACAGTGGCCTGCAAAGCTCAGCCAACTCAGGGTCACTTAATTTCGACTACAAGGGTCTCTTCAGTATCATCCCTCTTGCCATGGTCGATGCTGACTACAAGTTCATGTCATCGATGCTTCAGGCAACGGGTCAGCTTCAGATGGCCAGGTATAACAATGCAAGTGACCTCAAGGAATGGGCTGGAACGCAACCTCATCATGGGTTTTCCACAATCCAGACCCCAGCCCAAATGACACACAGAGATGTGGCCCTAGCTATATCATTGGTGATGACCGATCTCCCTCAGAACCTACCTCATGAAGCCATACACTTCAAGATCCTCACTACCGTGAAGAAGGATCTTCAACTACAGGCTGTCCAGCGTCAAGACGGGTGGTGGAGCACTGCCTTTGGCATCCTGGCCAACAGGTTCCAGGCGTTACTTCCACACCACATGCGAGCATGCTCCAGAGGTATGCAGGAGGTATCCGGTGGAAGGCTGTGTTACATCCTGCACCATGTCATGTGTCACCCGCACGCCCAATGCTGTCTATGCCAGAACGAGCTTGTGAACCAATACAGCAATCAAATGGGAATGGGGCTCACTCCGGATGACCATGGGTGAATTGGTGCAGGACGATAAAGCCTTGATAGACACTGTGGACTGTGCCAAATCGGCCCCAACCAAGAGCTTCACGTGAAAAGGGAATAGGAAGCAGCGCACACCTACCTGGAAGACACTTGGTGCAGCTCCCCGCTGGAGCAGTAGAGTGGAAGACAGAATGATCGATGATTAATGGATGCGCTGTCCTTGAGGCTGTCGCATAACACTGATGAGATTGTGCCATGTAATGTTGAAGTGGGTCCTGCAATGAATAGGGAATTTGAATAAATGAGCTTTGTTTATTTTAAAATGGTGTTGATCAATGAATAAAATGTGTATGATAAATAAGGAGTCATATGTGTGCGGTTGTGTGAGAGGGTGGACCTCATACAGTCCCACTATGCTGTGCACTGGAGGTTTATCTATCCACAATTACTCCTTATCTATCGCTCACTAAGCATGCTAAAAGGCGCTTACCATTTTTTCAAGTTTTACTACACACTTTAATTAAGGGTAAAAAAATAACCGAAGTTATCTTTAGCAAAAGATAACCTTTGTTTAATTTCTTTCACTTTAATGACTTTAATTAAATAAGCAAAATGAACCCAGTAACTCCTGAATTTAAGTGTCGGTTAAGCAAAGATAACCTTTAGTTACTTTCTTAGGTAATACTTTATGACTTTATTAAAAAGCAATGAAGCCAGATCTGTGTAAAGTGTCCTTAAGCGAAAAGATAAAGTGAACAAGTAACGCTAAACTCAGTCTCTGAACACTATTCTCAGTCATCTGAGTCTTTGTCCTGTCTCCAGCTGGTTAAGCGGAGGGAAATGTGGGAGGTGGGCGTGTGGCTTCATGGGTCTGAGGCAGCCATTGGGGTGTTTTGGCCTGAGGGTACAACAGCAGATGGTGTGGGTTCGGAAGCTGTCGCGAGAGCTGACTCAGTCCCGTTAGGTTGAAGGTCCCGCTTCATCAAGGACTTGAAGATGTCAAAGGCCCAATACTGATGACAGAATTGGGGTCGCATTGATGGGCAATGGCTTGTGGGGCGGAGGAAGGAGGAGTGAAGTGGGGCTGTCTGGTCTGGTAAAAAGCTGGGTGAGGAGTGCGTCTGTGCCGTGCGGATGAACCTGGCCTGGACTGGGAAGGGCTGGCACTCTGTCTGTGGGAAGTCCTGGTACTCGTAGCCTTGGGTAGGTGAGGGCGCCTGTTTGAAAGCCTGTGGAAGGCTGTTGACATGCGCCTGAAGTGGAGGAGCAGACCTGGATCTGGGTAGGAGTAGCTTCAGCGGGCCTTAGAGAGTTTATGCAAGAAGTGCTGTGATCTTCTGTCTTCATCACCTGGTACTGGGCTTTCGGGCATGGTCCCTCAGAGGTCTGGCTCACCGTAGGTGATGAAAGTGGTTCTGGGCCCAAGGATGCTTTGTCCAAGTGGACCAGCTGAGAGAGAAGTTATGTGCATGGTCTTCAGTGTGTCCCTGATCTCCAACAGCAATACTGTGGTGCTGGCCCTCCAGCCGCCTCCTGCCTGCATCCTGTGGAGCTGGGTGGGGTGGGGATGGGAGTGGGTTTGGCTCTGGTGGCTGCTGCTTCTTCGCTCCATTTGTGGCAAGCAGGGCGTCATCCTCCATGGGAACCTCCATAGTTCGTGCCGGCATGGGGGAGTGCAGCTGTCAGGGGGGGTCTCTGCTGTGGGGCCCTCTGAAGACACTGGCCCTGGACCAGGGTAGCTGGCTCACTGGCTGGGAAGAGGACTGGCGTCTTGTGGGCTGTCTGAGGAGAGGGGTCTCAGAGGGGCTGCCTCCTCGGTGGCGGATCTCACTCTCCAGAAACAACGTGGCCATGAATACACTCTACCCGGTCAGTGAGCTTGACAGCTACCGCCGGATTTCTTGAAGTGTAGCTCTGCCCATGACGTCAGGTATGCCATGAATGCTTCCACCATCCTAGGGATGTAAACTATCCCTGCAGTATACCGCCAGGCTTCTGCTGTCCCTCTCCAAGCTGACCTGCTTTCTTTCTTGGTGTCGTGTGATACAGTCTGGTGCCCTTTCCTCAGAGGTACTCGTCTCACCGAGCTCAGCCATTCCAAGCACCTCATCCTCATTGCTCCCTCAGAAACAGTGTACTGGTTTCCTCTCTCCCTTCTCATTGCCCTTGCTCTTCCTCCCTCTGGCAGGGGCTTGACGGCAGGGCCTTCAGGGGCTTGAAGCAGCAGGGCCTTCAGGGGCTTGAGCAGCAGGCCTTCCAGCAGCAGGGCTTTGAGGGCCTTGGGGCTGGTCCACCCAACAGCAGCAGCAGCAGCAGCAAAAGTCAGGAGGTTCAGAGTCAGTGCCAGGATGCTGTTTCTGTCGCTATCTTGCCAGGGGCTGGAACGAAGTAGGCATCGGCTCCTCTTCTTGGCCTGACTGGCGAACCATGGGTGTCCTCCTGGCAGATGTATCGTGGCAAGCACGTCTTTCCGCTGTAGTGCGACTGCATGCGTAGTGCATCCTTTTATATCGCGGAACTGACGCAATTCCCAATACTCCCCGCGATTGTGCAGTATACACACTTCTGCCCATCCGATATAGCATCCGTGCGGCATCCCCTTTTTGTTTTCCTATAGATGTCTGTGATGCGTCCGCTTCAATCCGCTCATGGGCATCTGCACCCTTCTCGCTTTGCTCCTGCTTTCGAAATTCTCCCCGAAGCTCTTCGGAGGTGTCCATCCTTCCATCCGCTTTCCATCCCGTAGGCTTCCTATGGAACATCTGTTTACCATCCCCGCTACAGTGAGTACCGCATTGTCCGTTCTTGTTCCGTTCTTTCCGTTCTGTTTAATGCCAACATGTTTGCTGCCCACTTTTTGGAGTGGAGTGACAATGAACATGGAGGCCACCCCCGAAATTTTGCTCGTCCGCTGTGTCCTTTATGCATACGTTTTGCGTCCGTCGGCCAGTGGGACCAGGCCTTCATGGGAATGCTCCATTATCCTGCTTGAGTAGGATCTCACTCGGAATTTTATTACATAGAATATTGGTCTTATATCTCAAGATTAAAAATTGAAGCACCATTCTAAGATTAAAGGCTTAAATCTATTATTTCAAGAGTAAGAAAGAAAACACCCGATTACAGATTTGGAAAAGGTCATCAAGCCAACCTGGTGATTAATTCCAAGAATTCAAGCAAGCACTGAAGAGCCAGTCAAGGAGAGTTAATCATTTCTGTTAATTCTTGAGTTTACTGCCTTACTGAAGTTTTCTTAATATTCAACTGGAATCTTTCTTGTTTGCAACTTATTATTCTGGATAATGAGTGAATAGGCATTGGCCTTTGGGGTGTCATCCATTCATATTCTTGAAAAGTGCTGTATTTCTACCTCCTTTTGTAAGGCTAAATATTACAGATAATGCAGTTCTCCAACAGAATGGATCATTCTGAAATCGGCTCAAACCTGATTACAATAATGTAATCCCTGATCTCCTAGCCATCGTTGCCACCTGCTCTTTGAGCAGTACTTCTGAATCTAAGGAGGACCTTTGGATTGAACAATGGGTCTGTCTGAGCTAGTGCAACCCCATCCAGATGGTTCTTGTGGGGGGGATTTATTATTTTTATTATTTTTAGACAAACATACACAAACACAACATAAAAACATCAAGCCATATTCCACTTATGTACATACAATGTGTTGGTTGATTTACAGATTACAGATTGTGCATCCACTTCATAGTCATCACTTACAATTACTTGTATATGTTCTCATATTTTCTATCAATTATTCCTAAATACATTGATATCATTGTTAATCATTTGACTATACTCATATTCATTCATGTTATGCAAGATCATCCATAGTTTAATTGATTTATTTGATGAAAATTCTATCCCATAATTATGATTGTGATAAAGATAATACATCTTTATACACAGCTCAAAAAAATGAAGGGAACACTTAAACAACACAGTGTAACTCCAAGTCAATCACACTTCTGTAAAATCAAACTGTCCACTTAGGTAGC
>BHFT01046967.1:0-18916 GCA_004320025.1 Laticauda laticaudata
GATAGAGAGGAAGCAAAATGGAGGCAGTGAGTACATCGCGTTAACCAATGGATGGCAAGCTTTTTTGTCCTCTTTGCATCCGTTGGTGCAGTGTGACAGGGGCTTAAGTTCTATAATTTTTTAAAATCTAATTTTAAGGCATCATTTTGCATGAAGGCTAGACTATCCAACTTATGAAGCTTGAGATAAATCCTTGTCCTAAGGCTCCAGGTTAACTTTACAGCTTGGTAAATTAATTATGTTGGGCTTGGAAAGCCAGCAGTCCATGTTCGAGACCCAAGCATCATGCAACAGAGTGAGATGCCATCCTCACCCCAGCTCTTGTCAACCTAGCAGTTTGAAAGCATTTAAATGCGACTAGATAAATAGGTACCACTTCAGTGAGAAGGTAATAGCACTCTGTGACATCATGCTGGCCCCACGACCATGGAAATATCTTCAGACAAATGCTGATTCAATGGCCTTGAGATGAAGATTAGCTCCATGCCCTATATATGGCAATGACTAGCAGAGTCAAATCCACAGGGACTCCTTTACCTTTCTTTCTTCTTCTATCTGTTATTCCCTGGATTGTAGTCGCTCCACTGTCTGGAGTGGTTTTGAGATGCCTGAGGATAAAAGACACTTAATTCAGACAAGAGTGTGAATTAGGACTGTGGGGAGGAAAATATACTTGCATGGGTAGGCGTTCATAGCTGGTCTTCTGTTAAGTTCTATGCATCCTAAAATGGACTACGCAGTTTAGAAATCCTCCTAACTTCACCAGGAAGGGTAGGAGGTATGTTTTTTTTATCAGTTGAGACTAATATGCTAATTACAGCATCACTTGGAAAAAAAAACCTATTAAATTGGCTCGTGTCCTAATGAGGATGAGACTATAGTGCTGTAACATATTCTATTTGAGTTGCTTTTAAACATAGCTTAAGGCCCTGTCACACTGCCCAACGGATGCAAAACATTTGTAAAAAGGACACAGTGGACGAGAAAAATGTTCCAAATAAGATTCCATCCATTGTTATCCGCCTCTCAAAAGGGGCAAAAATTTGCATAACCAGAGCGGATAACACGGAAAGGAAGACGGGGGAGGAGCGCAGGGCGGATGGAAAGCGGATGCAGAGCGGATTGCATAGAGGATGCGTAGAGGATGCAGAGTGGATGCATAGAGGATGCGTAGAGGATGCGTTAGAGGATAGTGTAGAGGATGTAGAGGATGCGAAGAGCGGATGCAGAGCGGATGCGTAGCAGATGATGCAATGACGATTTGCATCCGCTTTCATCCTTTCTCTGTCCATGCTACTAACTTTGCACGTCCATTCCGCTTCCTCCCTGCGTCCGTTTACCACTGGAACGGATTTAAGTTGCGCGGATGTGCAGCGGATGCCTAGCGGATATAGCAGGTGCGTAATGGATGCAGAACGGAATGTCCCGTAATGCTAGAGGATGCAGAATGGATGCATTGGATACATTTTCCGCTCAAAAGTTTTGAGCAGCTCAAAACCTTCTGAAGCGGATGAAATGTCAATAGACGGATGCTGGACGGATAGAGAGGAAGCAAAACGGAGGCAGTGAGTACAGAACGGAAGCATCGCATTGACCAGGCAAGTGTTTTTCTCCATTTTACATCCTCTTTCCATCCGTTGGTGCAGTGTGACAGGGGCTTTAGAAACTTCAGCTGGCATAAAATGTGGTTGTGGAGCTAATTAATAAGTACATGTAACACCAATGTCAAGCCAGGTTTTAATACACTTCAGACCCATTTTAAAGTTTTGGGGGCTTTAAACCTTTGAAATACCATCTCTGCCCAAGTTATACCTTGGTGGCGCAGTGGTTAAAGTGCAGTACTGGAGGCCATTTCTGCTGCCTTCCAGCTGCCTTCAATTTGGCCGTTCGAATCCCATCAGGCTCAAGGCTGACTCAGCCTTCCATCCTTCTAAGGTGGGTAAAATGAGGACCCAGATTGTTGGGGGCAATATGCTGACTTTGTAAATTGCTTAGAGATGGCTGTAAAGCAGTATATAATTCTAAGTCTGCTATACTCTTTCTTCTTTAAAATTATGAACAGATATCTTTCTTGTTTGCCCAATTTTGAAATCAGTTAGATTGGTGGTTACAAGAAAGCTTTGGCTGGTGCACTGGTTACTGTGCCATCTTGACTAAAAAGCTCTTGTGACAATAACTCAATCCCTGATCACCACACAACTGGACTACTGCAATGCACTCTCAGTGGGGCTACTTCAAAGATAACTCACAAGTTGCAACTTATGCAGACTACAGCAATGAAGATCTTAGCTAAGGAAACCTACTACACTAAAATTATTTTGTGTTTACCCTACCAGCTGTCAAAGTGCTTCTCAATCCAATTCAAAGTTTTGGTTCACCCCTACAAAATTCTCTACTGCAGAACACTGGGCTTCAATTGCCTGGCTGGTGCCTGCCATTTTGATACTGTTGATCACCCTACACCTCCACTCCACTCACCCCTGACTACAAATACGTTGATGTGGAATCTCAGGTTGCAAATATATCACATAGAATGGTAATGATTAGATATGACTGGGAAACCTGCCATATCTTTATGAAAAAGTGTAAATCAGAAGGAATAGCACTTTATAGTGCTTCAGATTGGTGGGATTCATTGATTATTTTTCAGACAGGATGTTTTCATCCTGCTTTTCACTCTTCTGAAGTTGGGACCCCATATCATGATTTCTAAAATCTCTGATTTTTAATTATATCTACCCTTGCTGAAATAAAATAAAACCAGATCAGATCAGATCACACAAAATCTAACTTTCAGATCTTTATTTGATTTTGCAATGGAGATATAAGCTAAATTGTTGGGAACCAAATAATATGCCAATTCAACAACACCTACTCCTCAAATCTCTCAGTGTCATTTATCAGATTCACACAAGCAAGTGGTCATTCTTCCCCTGCCCCCATCTTTATCTAGGGCATCCCATAAAGAGTGCCACTGCCCTCCAGCGGTCAAGGGAACTAACTGCTGCAGAGGAGCACCAAGAAAATCCATCGTTTCTTTATGGTTATAATTAATTTGTTGATGTACTACATTTTCCAGAAGTTTATCCTGCCTCCAAGTATCTTACGGAAAATAATGCATCAGTTCAACTCTTGGAATGGAACAATAACCATAAATGTATCATAAAAGTTATAATAGCCTACAGTAGCAAGAAATACTGTACTGTATTCATATTAACCAGTTCATTTGGCACTTAGCATTTCATATAAAGCAGACCAACTGGATCATGTTTAGCCCAAATCAAACCTGATGGCAACAAACAGTACATACAGCAAAAAGAAATGAACTGCCCTTAAAAACAGCTTTCAACCAAACATGCAACATCCTTACTCAGGCATATGTCCAATTCAACATGATTTCAGAGGAGAATGACAAGCACTGAGGTTACTACCTCTACACTACACACACACACACACACACACACACACACAATCACTGATACAAGGCCAAACCACCCACACATAAGCAACAGCAAGAACTTTTCCCCCACTCCTCACCTTGCATTAGAGTACTGGGTCTTGGGTTAAGAAAGGGTTCCCTTGGAACCAAAAATACTTTCCTGTTTTCTCTAGGCAGCCAAATCCCCAAAGAAACAAGAAGGCAGATGCTTTACCCCATGAAAATTTTCCTCCTCTCTGATGTCCTCCATAAAGACAAAATAATAGTTCAATCCAAATAGAAACCCAAAGTATTGGCCCTTTGTGAACCTCAAGAAAAGATCACATACATACACATGTAAAAGCATTCTCCACAGCAGGAGTAGGCAACTACGGACTCTTTAAAACCCAAGGACTTTAATTCCTAAGCCAGTGTGGGAGCTGAATTCTGGGAGTTGAAGTCCTCAGGTCATAAAAGGGCAATAGGCTGACTCTGTAAACCACTTAGAGAGGGCTGTAAAAACACTATGAAGTGGTATATAAGTCTAAGTGCTATTGCTATAAGTTACAATTGGTCTAGAATGCACAAGTATGCTCATGTAACATCACCAATTGTGAACACCACAGGTTTCCTGTAGGCTTCCATGTGCAATTCAAGTTGTTGCAGTCACATGTAAAGCCCCATATGGCACAGGAGTATGTTAATTGCAAGACAACCTCTTCCCAATGATATCTCCACATTCTCCAATAGGATGGGGTTCTTCTGAGCACTTTCTCTGAAATAGTATTTGATGGGACCCCCAAGGCATGCCTTTTCTATTGCAGCACCTCCCTCTGGAATAATTCCCACCACCATTGACATATGGTTGGTCCTAATCTCATTGGCCTTCAGAAAAGTAGTAAAAAAAATTAGTAAGGGTTATAGGTTAGATTGGAAAGCTTGATATTCCAGAAGAAGATGTTATAAATCATTTCCATTTTGTCCCTTTGGATGAAGTAGTCACCAGAAATCAAGTTTGACAAGGTAGTATATGCTACTACACCATTAAGCATTATTGTGTTGGCTTAAATAAATATTGTAACAAAGAACAAAAAGATATCCAATAGGCCCAAATGAACATGATGTCTGACCTGTAGACTGATGTTGTGCAGATGATTTTTTGATTAAGAAACACACAATGAGTAGAAGACTGATATGGCAGAAGGTGAGATCTGAATCTTCCAATGTCTTAATTGTAATTGAAACAGCTTCTCAGAGATTTCCGTATTGGAGAGTTCTTCCTCTGTGAATGGCATATTCTGAGAAGTAGCAAGTCTATCAAGGTCCAACATTCCTTTCATCCCCCAATGCCAGAGACCAATCTAGTTTACCCTTCCTCTGTATTAGTAACATTTTTTTTAAAAAAAATAGTGTTTTACTTAGTGTTAATTTGTGTATCAAACATCACATCTGATTTGGCCTTAAGTCAATCACTTCTTATCTGTCCAGACTGTCTTTCACAAGATATTAAATCCCATAAAGACCAAGCATGGTAGAAGGTACCAGGAAGGAGAGAATGCTGAGCTAAAGTATTCCTTAAAATGGAATAATCTGATTGAAACTCCTGGATTATAAGCCAAGTACATTCACGAACGTAATGTTCTTCCTTAGAACAAACACCATGATGAGCTGTCAAATATCCTAAACAGGAAGTAACTGTACAATAATTTCTATGTGCCAACTACCACTTTTCACATTACTGTTATTCCTTTGTTTTTTACTTGCTCTCTAAGATACTCTGTTTACCCAGGCAGGAAAATTAAATTACCTCACTTCACCTCTGAAGTGAGGAGAAAATTAAGTGGGCCATTTTTCCACCTTTCCCATTGTCACATGGATGGCTCTTCCCCCTGGCCATAAGAGACAGGGAGAGAGGGGGAGAGAGAGAGGGAGAGAGGGAGAGAAAGGAGTTATTGTCAGAAGAAGCCATGAGGAGACTGTGGGGCAGGGGTGGGCAGCCAGTAGCCAGCAGAAGTAGCCTGCAGTACTGCATTCCAACCACGGCTCTTATACATGATCCTTAACAATAGCCCCATGTAGAGAACTTCACAGTAGTTCAGTTGGGAGGTAACTGAGTTGTGACAGTCAGTGAGCAAGGCTTCTAGATCTGGGAATGGGTGCTAGTAACATGTATGATTCAGTTCTGCATGCCAGGTGTGTTATAGTTGCTTGGCTACAGCTGTTATTTAGTCTTTAAACATGAGCTGCAAGCTCAGGAGGACTCCAAAATTGTGTAGTAGCTCTGAGGGGGAAGCACCAAAATGGAAAATGTCATGTTCAAGTATCCATGAGGCCCAAACCCAAATCCACTCAGTCAAAACCTGTTCTTTCTTGTCCAGTTCCCCATAGCTTCCAGGCACTGGAATAGAGCCTCAACAGCCTCATTTGTTCAATTGGGAGCAGAAATATGCAGTAAAATATCTTGGGGTACTAATAATGCTGCATCTCATTCCAGTGGATAATCTTCCCCAATGGCTTCATGTGGATGTTAAGATGTGGATGAAAGGAAAGCCTAAAAGCATCCTGTATAACAAGCATTTATGACTGAACCACTCCTGCAGATTCCAGCCCAAAACCAACTGGAATTATCCCAAAAGGAATAGAGGGGTAGAGGCTGGTCCAGAAGAATGCCATCACATTGACACACTTAGAACTGCACTTTGAAAATGAAATATTCATATAACATATGCTGCAATGATATGTGTCATTAATATTTAGTAATAATATTTTTATTTAGTTAATGCTTCTGCATAAGTGCTCTACAAGCAGACAATAAAATTACAGCATTCTGTTCTTCCTCTCTCCCCCAAGACTGCAAAAGGAATGGATGGATAGAGATGGGGGGAAGATCTTTTCCCAACAAATTCTTGATCATCAGAAGAATCCTGGATGGACTACATCTCTGAAATACCTAGATATCAAAGGAAGGATAACTCCCTTTTAAAAGCCATTGTATTAATCTTTAAAATGTTAGTAGCAGTAAAACATGCATGTGTACTTTATCGATTTTGAACAGAAAAGGCAGAAACAGGTTAATTCATTTCATGCATGTAAAAAGTCCACATTGCAAAATAATGGTAAAAAATGAGGAAGCTAAGCAGGTTATTATCCTGCCTTAGCAACTCATTGTTCTCTAGCCTCTTCCCTTTAAAGCCCCTTACTTTCCTAAAATGGCCTGTTGCCAAGTTAACTTGACAGAAACACGATTCTCTTTCCATCTTTTTCTTGCCCCTGGAGAGCGCATCTGGTGGATTTCACAGAAACATTGCTATCCTTCCACAGATATTCCTAGGGAACAGTTCCACCTAGAGCCCTGGGAATCAAGACCTCATTGAAGATATCCTGCTCAAGTTCCATCAGTTGGAGACTGACAGAATTGATGAGCACAGTAATAGCTCGAGAAAGTTGTGAAAGTGCTCCTGAGTTCAATGAAAATAAATAGAACAATAACCAATGTAGGAATTGTAGGAAGAGAGCCATGACGTGAGGAAAACATGAGGTTTGTTTACAAGGCCAGAAGAAATGGAGAGTAGCAAATACCAAAACCTAGGATTTTTCCCCCTGCTTTCTTCCTTCAAAAGCCACTAAGACTTGGATATTTGACTGTGCTAAATGTAAACAAATGAAGAGGGACACAAAGAAGCAGGGCAACTTCAGGGGTTAGAAAAATATCATTTTGTATAATTAGATTGAATCAAAACACATGACTCTCCATTTGGAAGCAGCACTTGTTTTTCTCTCATTTTTAGGCTTTTTTTCATTTCCAAAAAACCCCCCAGATAAACAAAAGCCCTAGGATATTGGATGGCTGTTCCCACATTGTTCCAAGAGTAACCTAACAGAGAAAATACACAGCTTTGGAGGTTTGCGTAGACTGTTTTGCATGGACTTGTTTTCGTCATCTTTTGCTGCCACACGCAGTATGGTTTCATCAGCTTTTGTCCTCCTCCTCCTCCTCCTCCTCCTCCTCCTCCTCCTCCTCCTCCNAAACAAAAGCCCTAGGATATTGGATGGCTGTTCCCACATTGTTCCAAGAGTAACCTAACAGAGAAAATACACAGCTTTGGAGGTTTGCGTAGACTGTTTTGCATGGACTTGTTTTCGTCATCTTTTGCTGCCACACGCAGTATGGTTTCATCAGCTTTTGTCCTCCTCCTCCTCCTCCTCCTCCTCCTTCTTGAAGAGCACCAGGCTCTCCCTGGCTGCTTCCCAGGAACCCTTACATTCTCCAGCTGGGGATCATTTTTAGGTGGAAACTAAAGAGCCTCCCCTTGTCACCTCTTACCGCTCTGTCTGATGCATATTTACTCAAAACAAGCCCCACTTTCCCTCCACAGATGGCCAAATAGGATCTCAGCTTTAATTCCTTTAGCATTAAATTATCTTTGAGTTCAGGCCGGTTTTGGTCCATTTAAATATAGGTCCAGGATGGTGCCAGAATGAGAGAAAGTAAACAACTTACCTAGATCTTTGGATTTCCAGCATTAGATACATTGACTGCAATTTAGAGATGCTTTCAGGCGGCTGTTGGCTGCTTGAGCTGTCAATTTGGCCCAGAGAAGCAGCAGCCTCGGTAACAGCCAAGCTTCCTTTGTGCCTGTAGCAGGAGCTTGATGTAAAGACCAACAACCCTCAGAAATGTTCCCTTAAAAACAGCCACTTAACAGAAGATGATGCTGTTTATTTACAGGTCATGATAATATTCAGGATCTATATGTCCAACACATATCTGCAGAATCCACAATCTGTCTGTTTTGTTTTCATTCAGGAATTCATGTTTTGTGAATAGATCATGTCCATTTGGGATATTTCTTTAAATGCTTTTTAAATAATCCAATTGAATTTTAGATACTTTGCAATTACATTTTCTCGAAAGACATGACATTTTAACAATTTATATACCCCACCATCTCTTGACAGTGACTCTGGATTGCAAACAGAGGATTAAAAGCAATGAAACATGATACCAAAAATAACATAAGTTACAGTAGTAATAATATATACATATTCATTTACCCACAACATTCTTTTTTTTTCATATTCAGTACCCCTAGATTGAAGCAAACTAATTCACCAAAAGTGTTGCCTCAAATTTCTAGTTAAAAAGCCTGAGGGAAACTCCAAATCTTTGATGGCTTGCAAAAAAACAACAACAGAAGGATTGGGACCATTCTGATATTTGGGGAGAGGGGACAATTTTCCACAGGGTAGGCACTGTAAAAGGGAAGGCATGATAGATTCCACAAGAGGACATTGCCTAATATAGACACCCGACAACCCTGACTGGAGAAATGGCTGGAGACAGAAGGTCCACCATGTAACTGGGTTCTATGTTTTGCAGGATTATATAAGCTGATCAAAGAGAGAAGCAACTTGGAATTAAGGTGAAACTTCCCAGCAGTGAGGACAATTAACCAATGGAACAGCTGGCCTCCATAAATCATGGATACTCCATCACTGGATGTTTTTAAGATGAGTCTAGACAGTCACTTAACTGAAATGGTATAGGTTCTCCTGCTTGAGTAAGAGGCTGGATAGAAGACTACCAAGTTGCCTTCCAGCTTATTCTATTTTATCCTATTCTAAGGGTGCATCATGAAGTGCTCAAAGCTGCCTGTAATGTTGCATTCTGGATCAACTACAGCTTCTATATGCTCTTCAGTGACAGCCCCATGTGGAATATGCTACAGTAATCCTGCCACAGTAAATTGGGAGGTGACTAGATTATATCTGCAGAATACACACACACACACACAAACACACACACACAGAGTCTTGGTCTGTGTTTATTGATCTTGGAGTTTGTTTGATTGGTGTTTCTGGTTTCTTCTGTCTGTTTTGTGGTTTTGATTGGCTGGCAACACTCTGTTCTTATATTGGAGGCTTTCAGTGCAGCTTGGCTTCGAGTGAAAGGATGGCTATCATCTATTAGGAAGCTAGGTTTCATCTGGGTGCCTGGTTGGGGTGTGTTTGAGCTGGAGGTATCAGAACTGGAGGTAACAAAGGACAAAGATAAAAGCAAATTGAAGGAGCCCCTATGGGATCACCACTGTCACTCGTCATTGCAAACCTGTTCATGGAAGAATTCGAATCCAGAGCCCTGGCTAATGCTACCCACATGAAGGCAGTCTTGATGTGATGCCTGTGTAGTATCTTACTGATTTTGTCAGTAGTACCTCTTATGTAGGGCAGGACAGCTGTTCCATAGGTCTGTTTATCTTCTAGGTCTCTATTATGTCTTAGTGTGTTTTTGTGGATCAAGTTGGTGATTTTGTTTTTGTGGAAGCCGTTGGCTGTCAGTACTTTAGTCAGGGTGCATAGTTCAGTCTTTATATGTGTCTTGTCTGCCTTCAAAACAGACAAAAAAATAGCAGTCATCCTTAGAAATCCCAAAGATAAGATTGACCTGGAAAACCAAGGCATATACGAAATTCCCTGTGCATCATGCCTGGCCACATATATTGGGCAGACCAATAGAAGAATAAGTACCCGCCTGGATGAACACAAAATACCCGAATACCTGAATACCCGAAGGAAGGTGAACTGCATTCATATATATATATGGAAATACAACTTCAGCAACAGAGTGGTCAATGTCTGGAATACTCTACCTGACTCTGTGGCTTCTTCCCCTAACCCCAAAAACTTTAACCTTAGACTGTCTACTATTGACCTCACCCCTTAAGTAAGAGGTCTGTAGGGGGTGTGCATAAGTGCACCAATGTGCCTACCGTCCCTGTTCTATTGTTTCTTTTATTTTTCTTATATGTATGCATGTATTCATAACTATATTTATACTTATACCTATTATCTTGTAAGCAATTGATAAAACAAACAAATAAATAATTAAATAAACTTCATAGAGCTTTACAGCCCTCTCTAAGAGGTATACAGAGTCAGCAGATTCCCCCCAACAACCTTGGATCTCATTTTACCGACCTCAAAAGGATGGGTGGCTGAGTCAACCTTGAGCTGGTCAGGATCGAACTGCTGGCAGTTGGCAGAATTAGACTGCAATACTGCATTCTAACCACAGTACCATCACTGCTTCTAGGGCCTCCTAGTTCAGAAACAGGCATTAATAGTGCACAAGATGGATCTTGTAAAGACTTCCCTAGTCAGGGCCTTCATCTGCTTTGAGAGCAGGAGTGGTGAACCCAGAAGGATTTCCCAGATTCATTTCAGCACTTTCTAGGGGATTGCTACCCCATTCAGCATTCCTAGGTCAAGTTGGGACAGAGATAATATAATTAATATTACCAACACACTGATGATTTATTGCCCCAGGATAATGGATAACCTCACCCATATAGAAGTTAAAAAGACATGTATGCTTAAAAAGAAGAATCCTTATTTAACAAGAAAACCTAAAAACAATCATAAGATATTGCAAATGAGCCTTGGTGGCACAGTGATTAGAGTACTGCAGGCTACTTGTGCTGCCTGCCAGCTTCCTGCAATTTGGCAGTTCGAATCTCACCAGCTCAAGGTTGACTCAGCCTTCCATCCTTCCAAGGTGGGTAAAATGAGGACCCAGATTGTTGGGNATCCTTCCAAGGTGGGTAAAATGAGGACCCAGATTGTTGGGGGGCAATAGGCTGACTCTGTAAACTGCTTAGAAAGGGCTGTAAAAGCACTGTGAAGTGGTATATTGTTATTAAGTGCTATTGTTATTGCTATTAATGAAGCAAATGAAACAAAGAAAAAGACAGAAAAGGAGAAAGATTTTTTAAAAATGGGGGGTATGAAAATACCATACTATTCAAATTTCAAAGTTCCACGGTCATTCTACCATTTCAAACTGTTAATTTGATCTTCATAGAAATCGTTACCATTCCGTTTTTATCACTAAATTGAATCTAAGTCATATGGAATCATATTGTCTTGATCTTGCCTTTCCTTGGAGTCAAGAAACTGTAAGGCATCCAGAAAGTGTCCATGATATGAGTCACTCTGAGACATTTTCTCTCCAATTGATTTATTTAGAAACAGACATAGTAAGTCTAAATCAATTTCCCAAAGTGAAATTTTTTCACACATTACACAGAATCCACCTTCTCTTCTCCTTTCTCTCCTCCCACTTCTACACTTCATAAATCACGAGAACCAATTAAATGCAACTGGAATTTCTTAATACAACATACAGAATAACTTTGAACTTTTCAATTCCTCCAACTCTCTTTAAAAATATGGCAGCTGAATTTCAAAGCTGACAAGTGTCCCCCCTTGAAAACTACTCCTAAAAAAAAAAAAAGACCAAATATTGCAATCGGCCACAATGTAATCTAGAATTGAGAATTTTTTGAATCTCATAATGTGTTTCCCCCTGTACCATTAACGATTTTGGGGGAGTGATTGGCAGTGGTCTTATCATTGATGTAGTCACTGGTTTTAGTAAACTACAATGGAACACCGGATAAATTTTCTCCAATAGTCCAGGAAGACTTAATTGGACAGTGACTGGATTGATTATCTTTGAAATTGGAAATGGACCCAAGAATTTTGGACCCAGATTCTTACTGGGCAGTTTCAGCCTAAGATACTTGGTTGACAAATATACTTTGTCCCCTACTTTAAAAGGTTGTTGAAGGGATCTATGTTTATCTGCCTGTTTTTTATAATTTTTTGCAGCTTCATTCAAAGCTTTTTTTGTATCTTCCCACCCTTTCTTTAATGAGTTCATCCATTCTGTTAGGGACATGGATGAGGGAGGTTGTTGAGGTAACTCTGGCATCAGGACAGAATCCATTCCAGTGTTGATTTGATATGGAGTCAATCCTGTGCTTCCATGTACTGCATTATTGTAAGCAACCTCTGCAAAAGGTAATAACTCAGCTCAATTCTCTTGTTGATAATTTACATAGCTTCTAATGTATTGTTCAGTCATGGCGTTAGTCCTCTCCATTGCTCTGTTACAAGCAGGATGGAAAGCTGAGGATAACCCTTGAAAGGAACCAATGGATTTCAGAAATTCCATCCAAAATTTTGCGGTAAATTGTACCCCTCTGTCTGATATTACTCTCTGAGATACTCGATGTAGTCTATAGATATGTTTCACGTACAGCTTTACAAGTTTTTTGGCAGATGGAAGTCTTTTGCAGGCTATAAAATAGGCCTGTTTAGAGAATAAGTTAATTATAGTCCAAATGATTGTATTCCCTTCACTCTTAGGTAATTCAGCAATAAAGTCTATTGCAATTTCTTCCCAGTAAAGGTGCAGGTGTAGCACCTCATTGATGAGCTGCATAAATACTGCAGGAGCCCCCTGAAGTCCAAAAGGCATGACCTTGAATTGGAAGCTACCCAGAGGGCAGTTAGAAGCAGTTCTCCACTCACCTCCCTCTTTGATGCGGACTTGGTAATAAGCTTCCTTGAGATCTAGCTTGGTGAATACTTTGCCCTTCGACAGGTGGTTCAAAAAGCCCTTCATAAGAGGGAGAGGATACATGTTTTTGACGCATATGACATTCATGTCTCTAAAGTCAACACACAATCCCAACCCGCCATCTTTCTTCTCCTTGAACAACATGGGGGAAGCTAATCTTGATTTGGCAGGCTCAATAAAACTTTGTTCCAAATTGCTGTCAATGTATTTCCTTAATTCAGTCATTTCAGCAGGCGTCATGAATACATCTTTGGTTTTGGTAATTTCGCTCCAGGCTCTAATTCTATGGTGCAATCAGTGGCTCGAAGGGGAGGTAAAACATTACGTTCTTCACTGAATGCTTCAGCCAAGTCTTTGCATTGGTCGGGTACCTGGGGGTTATCTGGGAGAAGGTGGGATGCCATGGATGCTGGCTCAGGCTCTGGGTTCAAGATGACTGGTGGCTTTGTAGTGGGTGGAAAAGGGGGCAATGGGCCCGGTCCAATGAGGATTTTTCTGAATCCATCCTCCCATTTGATCATTGGGGGCCATTTGTCTAACCAAGCAAGTCTCAGTATGATTGATTCTGACATCTTGGGGGCCACTATGAAGCATATGAGTTCGCGATGGGGCCCTAATTCCATCTTGATCAATTCTGTCATTTGAGTGGCTGCCCCCCCCCCCCNAATTAAGGTTCCATCCACTTGCTCAAATCTGATTGGGCATTTTAGCGGGTTAGTCTTTATGCCCAATTGTTCAATGATTGAGAGTCCAATAAGACATCTAGAACATCCAGTATCAATGATAGCTTCTAACTCCCCAGCCTCCCCCACGTTTGGTACCACTAACTTGACCTTGACTGTAAAAGGTATGATGGGATCACTCACCATTGCGGCATCTTTGCAGGTCAGGTTCTCAGGGACATGGTGTTGGTCCAGTGGTCCATTGCTCCTATCTGCACAGAGGGGGCTTTCCCAGCTGTGTTTGGTGAACCCACCCTTGCCCGGAGGTCTTCCTTGATTCTTCTGACCTCTAACAGCTGCATTAGGCTTTGACTATGGAGCTTGTGGTACAGGAGCATGAGCCAGGCAGTTTGTTGCCCTATGACTGGCTTGGCCACATTGGTAACATTTCAGCACCCTGGTGGATCAGGTACGAGCAGTTTCAACTAGTCCGGTCAGCAGTCTCCTTGCCACAGTTTTCTTAGTTGGGGCTGCCAGAAGGAGTTTCCTGTGTGGGTTGATGCTGTGATCTAAGCTGAGGGAGGTGGCATACCACGATTGTAAGGTCTCTGGGATTCCCCTAATTTCATAGGCCTTCTTTACTTCTGGATCAATGGCTTTTTTTAAATAGTGTAAAGTCAGGCCAATCCATGAGGTGGCTTGCGACCCTTCTAAAGTCCCAAATGAATTCTGACAAGTGTTGCTTGCCTTGCCTCATTTCCATTAACTTCTCTTCATTCTCTGCTTACCCTGTCTGGATTTTCAAATCTGAGTCTTAATAATTGAATAAACCTATTTACATCATATAATTTGGGGTCTTGTTCATTGTGTAGTTGGGCCACCCAGTTTGAAGCATCCCCTTCATTCATCCCATTTGTTATGACCGTAACCAAATCATGCTCTATGGTATATTGATCTCCAAATTGTTCTATATGGGATCAGATTCAAGTGAGGAAGTAATTGAAATGTTCATGGTGGCCATTGAATATGATCTCAAAGGGTATTTGGTCTGGCCTGGGTCATGGTTGCAGAGGTGGTACATGCCAGGCCACTGCAGGTTGTACTGGAATGTAAGGAACAGGCCGGTGGCGTACGTAGGCTGTGTACGTAGGCTGAATCCTGGCTGGGTGGTGCCTCTCTGGAATAGGAGTCCCTGTGGCCACACTGCCAGTTGGGGCTGCAATTGTGGTTGCCAGGAGGAAGATGGGTGTGGCCTGGTTCCCTGGTTGGATGGAGGAGAAGTGGCTGCTGTCTGCTGTCTGGGCAACCCCTTCAGACCAAGGCTGTGTTGGTGCTGGCTGCCATTGGCATTGAATCCACCCCTGGCCTGGATAAAACCCCCTCCCTGGAGGGATACTCTCTGCAAGGGGCAAAATTCCTTCTGGAAAATGAGGGGATTACCTCTGTCAGTTGATCCTTCTTTCTAGCTTATTATTCCCAGAATAATCTGGGGGTTGTCTTCTTGAGAGAATTCCGACCCCAATTGTCTCTCTTCCCTCCAATCTGACAGAATGGCAATATGCCTGGGGCTAGATAAAGATTTCTCTTCAAACAGCTGGGTTACATCTGGGTTATAACAACTTCTTAAGTTGAAATGCTTCGGTATAGCTCCCAAATCTCTTTCTCCTACTGCCATCCTCAAAGCATCCATCATCTCCTCCAAACAAGGGCTGGCAGGTTCAATTAATGTTCCAGGAGGGCCCCCACACACTCCCCCCTGCACATCTCCAACTTCAACTGATTGCTGATCTTCCTCCATCTCAGGGAAAAGAACTCCAGGGTATCAGCCAAGCCCTTTCAAAAAAAAAAGTGGACTTTGGAAAATAAATGTAAGGCATCCAGAATGTATCCATGATATTAATCACTCCGAGACATTTTCTCTCCAAATGATTTATTTAGAAACAGACATGGTATGTCTAAAGCAATTTCCCAAAGTGAAAATTTTTTGCACATTACATAGAATCCACCTTCTCTCCTCCCAATTCTACACTTCATAAATCACGAGAACCAATTAACTGCAACTGGAATTTCTTAATACGACATACAGAATAACTTTGAACTTTTCAACTCCTCCAACTCTCTTAAAAAATGTGGCAGCTGAATTTCAAAGCTGACACATATACATATCCATACACATACAATTTTACCACTCTTATCAAAGTATTTTGAGATACCTCCCAAAATACTATTGTATCAAAAATATGTTGATATATGACCTCCCAAAAATATACAACAAACCCAAGCTTTGCTCTATATTTTATCAAAGTGATTTTGCATATCTGGAATAAATAAAGTCCCATCATAATATGGCAAAGACTAAATATTGCAGATCATGAAACTTAGGTATACTTGGTATAGTGTCTTAACAATAAGGTCAAGTGTATGAATATGACTTCAATGAAATTTGTGATCGAGTAAATCCTTCAGATCTTCATTTTCTGAGAATCCTGAGTTTGTTATATCCTTAGTTTATTGTAAATCCTTAGTTTATTATAACTAAGTGCTCATAATTAGTGGATTCAATCAGTATTTACCTGAGAGCAGCGGTGCGATTCAAATAATTTTACAATCGGTTCTCTGCCCTAATGTTTTCTTCCAACAACCAGTTCACCAAACTACTCAGAAAGTTAACAGCCGAACTGGTGTGAACTGGCTGAATCCCACTACTGCCTGAGAGGTAATCTCTGGATGGTATAAAATAGCATGATAATGCTCTGACAAAATTGAACTGTGGCTGTGTTTGTGGTGTAAGATGTCATCAATCTGACTGGAATTTCACTTATTTTTAGCAAAAACTGCTGCATGTGGAATATGTACAACAAAAGATGGCAAACTAGTCTAACTTTTTCATTCTATTTCTACAAAATATTAGGCAATAGCTCAATGGGCCAAATATTATATTAAACTCTACTGTATATAAGCAAAAAAAAGTGTTGAAGAGAGCTTGTATTTGAAGAGAGCTTGTATGTGGTCATAGTATGTACTCTCTTTGTTTATTTTGTTTTGCAAACAAACAAAGCACTTTGATAAAATTGGCTACAGACAACTTCTACCTTATTTGGATCAAAAATTGTTGTGAAAAAGTGATTAGATAATTGGACAAAGAACATCATTGCCCATAATTATGTGTCCATATATAGTTATACAATTTGCTCCGCTCTCTGGGAATTACCCAAAGACAGCTGATTTTACTGTTTTATATTTTATTCTGTGTTGTTACATTAGTGCATTGCTTATGAATCTTATCTGTCTTTTAGAAGTCAGCAAACTCTTTTCCTCTGGCAGGCCCTATGCTTGATTTTTAGAATTTCTATGTATATTCTAAAATGGCTACAGATATGTCTGCTAATTGTTGCAGATTTTGAATTCCTGCACTACACTATGTTGGGAAGTGGTGATCAATATCTATAGGGTCATCTAATGGTGATCCTGACATATGAAACACTGGCATTTGATAGGTAGTAAGAGTAATGAATAGTGAAAAGTTGAATTAATAAATGAAATAAATAAAAATTGATATGTTCTATGATTATGAAACTAAGAGAAGAGGGAAGAATATAAGGAGATAAAATGAAGTGGTCTGGTCTTTTAAAATCAAGTTTAATGTAGTGATAGAAGTGAATATATTGGTTTAAAGCTGTGATATGATGTACATTAACAAGTATGAATTCGTATCCTCTATATAATTGTGAATTTGTATGAAAACAGAAATTGGTTCCGGTTTCTTGTTTTGCTACAGTGAAGCTACAGGGGAATAATGAGGAATTAATTTTGAGAAAAATTGTGAATTGATTGGAAGTGAGTGAAAATGGTTAAATTAACAGCTTTTAGCCAAGGCATTTGGTGCATAGAATTACAAATAAAAGAGATGATTTGAATGAAATGAAGGGAAAAGATGCAGGAAAGAATGTTTTAGAAATATGAATGGGACTGGAATAAATATTTTAAAGAGTAGAATTTTTTAAAGACCTATAATATCTGTTTCTAAGAAAAATATAATATATAGTAAATCTTTCAAGATGGCCAAAAACTTACACGACTGCAGTTGTTCATGGAGAAATGTTAAAATACAGATATAGTTTGCTAAATAAGTATTTTTTTGACTTGTTTTAGATGTCTACAAACACTAGATCTATGCCTGAAGATTTAAAAAAATGCTGTTAGTGTTACTTTATGCAAAGGGAAAGAAGATAATTTGATTGAAAGCAGAAAATACAGGGCAATTATTTGTTAAATGTACCTAGGAGAGTGGCAGAGTTCTTGCTGAGATGACAAGAGGTAGAAAAAAAAATAAAGAAGTAATATGGTTTTATGCAAAGCACTGATAGTTTTTTTCCTCTGTATGAACTGTATGAATATAAGAAACCAAGTTTCCTACATGTTTTATCATATGCAAAATGTGTAATAAAATGAACAGTCTTGAATGATGGAACATATTGTGAACTTGGTAATGAGTGCTTATTGTGACATGAACAATATACAGTATGATGGAAATAAAGAATGCAAAGTAACAGATGGGATTCTTAGCAAATATTCCACACTGAGCAGAAACACGGAAAGATCTGTGGTGTTCCCTTTGTTGTTAACCATAGTTACTTACTTATTGATAAATAAGAAAGAATGCTTGCAATGATTTGGAAATGTGTTAGTGCATATGTGCATGTACTTTGGTATACGGACAATATACAGTATTCAGATATTGTTAACTGGGCACTCAAACATTTTCAATGAATGCTAGACAATTGCATATTACAGCATGGAATATTAATCAATGAAAATTAATGTACCAAAGAATAATGCTGTTATTTTTTTTAGGAAAAACTATGTGAATGATACATGAATAGGCATATAGATAAATTTGCTAAAAATATAAACATTTTGGAGTAATTCCAACATGTGCTTATGTTGTTGAAAGATAGTAGTTACTACACAGCATGGGTAATGAAACTTAGTTAAAATGAGTGCTAATGGGTTTTGTTTTTTTTTTGGTTAAGTTTTATTGATTTTTAAAAACAAACAAAAAATAAACAAAACATAAAAACATCCAAATTTCTTCCATAAATATACAAACAGTGTGTCGGTTGGTTTATACTTTTTTTGTGCTTTGATTTCATAGTCTCAATTACAGTTACATTCCATAATAACTCATATTATCAATCAAAAATTGAATATCCCAGTATTATTATTAATCAATCATTTAACTATAATCTTGTTCATTCATACTTTGGCAGATAGCTATACTTTACTTAGTTTATTTTATAACAATTCATATAGTCCTCCCAAATCTATCCTAAAGACATTTTATATATATAATAATAATAAAAAAGAAAAGAAATACATCTTTATATATTCATTATTTTCTAAAATTCTACA
>BHFT01046970.1:0-32684 GCA_004320025.1 Laticauda laticaudata
TTTATTCTTTTTTTTTCTCCTTTCCTGCTTTTAAAAACTTTTAAATATCCAGAAATCTTTATTATCCCTTTGACTTATATTTTCAGCTGAAATGCCTATTCATGTCAAAGTGGATTTTTTTTCAATTTCTTGCTTAAGTCTCTTAGCTGTCAGTATATGAAAGGAAAGAAAAAAAACCCTAATCCTTTCCCTTTTTTCTCTCCTTCGCTGCTTTAAAATCTTCTTTGGGAACAATGGTATTTAGTTTAAATTCCAGGGTCCCTTATGTTATTGCTTTTTCAGTTTAACCCAGTCAACCAAAACTATCTCTTCTTATCTTCCTCCTGCACATTCTTTTCCAGTCCAGTTCTTTGAGGTGGCCATTTCCGACCACTGGTGCAACCGCCTTCAGGAAAGGGAGTAATGGCCAGCTGGGGAAGAGAGATGCAGCTCTCCTCGACCCTGCTGGCAGTCTCCCCCCTCTTCACCACCTCTACGGGGTGGCTTAGCCCCAAAACCAGATGGCTCTGGCTGCTCTGGCAGCAAGCACAGATTGAAACCATGCACGATCGCAGATTTTGGTCTGTCGCCGAAGAGACTCAAACCAGAAGCCTTAAGCAGAATGTATTTTGAAGAGTACATATCTTAGTCTTGTTCTCTTCTATGGTACAGGTTGGGAGAGTTTAACCCAGTGTTTTTTAAATTTAGTAGCTAAGTTGTGTGGATTGCTGGCTGGAGAATTTTAGGAGTTGAGGTCCATATTTTAAAGTTCCCTTGTGCTTGAAAAACACTGGGTTAATCCATTTCTCTGCTGTTCAACTATGGCAAGTCGGACTTATGGAATGGTTAGCTATTTAATTATGATATTTTGTCATTTTGAAAAAAGCTCTTATGAACTGTCACAATTCAGGTGGCAAACTAACTCCTTGGTTAAAACAGAGTGGAGTGGACATCATTTGTCACTTTTTAGATGTTCTTGATTTATAGTCACAATTGTCTGCTCTTTTAAACACAATTATACAACTATCAGTTGAGATCTTTCCCAGCAGCCTTTAGATTTTGAGGCCTCCTGCCAAGATCAGCCCTTTTCTCTGGGTTTCACTTTTTAAAAAACCTGCTCTGCTTGATTTTACCTTCTTCATCTGATTGAATCCTGAGAATATAATTTTTTTCTACTGGTTGCAGCCTTTGACCAATAACACATGGCAACATTTTAGTATTTATCTTTTATTGGCACCAGCTTGGGATCAATTTAATTTCTGTTAGTAGGTCCTCTCAGAAAATTAATCAGATGAATCCATTCTAATGCTCCTGCTATAGATACCAATGACATTAGTTTTTAGGATTGCCAGAACATGAAGGTGATAGAGTTTTGGAAGGAAGATAAAATTAGAGAAACAGTTGTTGTTATTGGGTTGAGGGATTTTTTTTATTATTATTATGTATCATCAAGGCATTGTTGATACTTAGCAACCACATAAATACATTTTTTTCATTATGATCTATCTTGGTCTTCCATATCTTCCAATCCTGCATTTTTTGCTTCTATAACAAAGTCCATCCCTTTGCTTCTGGTCATCCTTTTTTTTTCCTCTTGCACCTTTCCCAGCATTGCAATCTTCTTCAGGGAGTTAGGTCTTCACATAATGTGTCAAAAGTAAGATTTGAGCCTGGTTATTTTTGCTTTGAATGAGAGCTCTGGATTCATTTGATGATCCACTGTTTGTTTTTTTGGCTGGATATTACTATTACTAAATTCTATACTAATCAGCATTACCAATGGTGAGGTATTCTGGGAATGTTAATTAATTAAGAGGTGGAACTGTTTGATTACATCAAAGTAAATCAAAATGAGGTGATTGTTGGTGACCTGACCACCTACTGTGTGCTGTAGCATCAGGAACTTTGCTGTTGGCTACATATGAATTGCCATGGGTGCATAGGAGGCAATATAAATCAAATAAATAAATAAATAAATGTCAGAGGTTAGCTTCTATAGCAACTACACCAGTCTTTTTAAAGCAATTAAGTATAATTTGTAGGTTTTGTAGCCATCTGATTTAATTGTTATGTTATGGTTATGGTTATGGTCATCTTAACCTGGGCTATAATATAAAATGTCTATTTTATGATAATTCTAAATATACATATACACATTAAATAGTAGTATATGACTTTTTCACATATACTATCTCTGCACTTTCTGAAATGTGGCTAAACTATTTATTTGACCAGGCATTTAAAGAGAGTTTTTCCTCTGCTCCTCTGTATGTTTCTATGTTATATTTCTGTTTTTATAGCTATTTGTGCTGTTGTTGTTTAATGACTGTTGAATTTTATTGCTTTAAAGTTGAAGTAAGTCATACTGAACACTGCAAATGAAGTAGAAAAGTTGGTTTTCAACAATAAATAAATAACATTTTTGTATTATAAAGTCATAAATATTTATTGTTGTTTTTATTATGTTAATTTTAATAAAACTTTAGCACTATAAAGTGACAAGCACAACACATACATTTCAATGCTAAATGAACTAATTTGTCTATTCTTGTCTTCTCATCCAATGCAAATTTCAAAATATTTGGAGATAATTGGGGATGAGAGCTAAGAAATAAAAATTACATAGAGCTAACATGATAAAAAAGGGTTCTCATTAAAGGTGAATATTGTAGCATTTTGAAGATGTAATATTCAGACTGAACAAACTATTCTGCGTGTTCGCAGCTGAATGACAGAGAAAAAAACAATAAGATCAATGTAAATATTTACACAAATGGATAACTAGAGATTGTTCTCCTATGTAGTTTCCTGTTCTTAAATTCCTTTTAAGATTAAGAATTGTTTATCTGGAGAAGGACATAAATGTGCACCATTTTGCCTTTTGATCAGGCAGTTTTAGAATAATTGGGTGTAATATATCTACATAAAAACTGCTCTAGCAGCTTGGAAAGGATGCATTCAATTGCATGTGCTTATTATGAGTTTAATCCTATTATTAATGTCAATGAATAACTAACTGTAATAAACTTAGTAGCTTTTGTGCTTCTAATCTCAGTCATGGTTTTCTTTAAAAAAGGATTATGAATTAAGCTCTGAATCCATGACGCATGGAATCAGATTTTTTTTCAAAAACATCCCTGGTATTTTGAAAAACGTGTAGAATAATTTTAGGGGCTAGTGTGAAAAATAAAACAAGTATGCCTTCTGATGATTTCCAGTGCTTCAGTAACCTATGTAAACAGAGATCAAATACAATTTATCCCCAATTTTCCCCATTGATTGCGTTCTGCAAATTTAACTGCTAATTCTGGAAGGAGCAATCACTGCATAACCATATTTGTAAGATTAATACTTGGCTATGCAGCATCTCCAGTTCAATCAATAGCATATGCCTAACTTTATTTCCTTTTTAATGTACCCGATGTGCAAAATTCATATCCCCACTTCCTTCACACTTTGAGCATGAAACATAGATTTTTTTTCAACTGCATTTTTTAAGGAACATTGTAAAATTCAGCACAGTCCCAAATGCAACTGGCAGACTTTGGGCCTGAATTCTGAAATGGGAGCTCCTTGCCATATTTTAATATTTTGGAATATTTCCATTAAATTGTTGAGAACTAAACCAGCCAATCAATAAAATAAGTAACACAGGATTGTAAGTAATTGCTTACCAAATGTTCTTGAATTATTTGAGACTAGGAAGGCCCCACCTTTCCTTTTGGATAGTTTGAAGTCCAAAGAGCTGAAAGTTGCAAGTTTGAAACACACTGTTGTAAACGCTTTCGGCACTTGCTATTTTCACTTCGATTAGTTTTATTTACTTCTTAACCCCTAAGAAGTGAATTAAATACTCTTATTTGCAGTTTTCTGCAGGTTCAGTGCTTACAAGCACTGTTTTATTTTTTAAAATAAGGAATCTCATTTCCTGTTCTTTGCCATCTGTATCATATCCTGCTGAGTAAATGAGCTGTACACCTATCCTAGCTAAATCCAAATTCAAATTAGAGGTTCTCCAACATGTCAATTGGAGAATCCACATGCCTTTCTGCCCAGAGACTGAGTCCTCAATCTTTTGCCATGCCTCTCCGTCAACCATCACTTAAAAAAAACACACCTGTCTTCAGATAATCCTCATAGATTGTTAAGTGAAGCACACATTACCTCAGGATTAGGGAAGACCCTTAAAGGCATAGCAGAGGTCTGCACTGCAATGGCTCCCCAGCGCATCTCTATGAGATTATCTTTGGGAAGGAAAACTGATGATCCAACCCTCGTTTTTGCTGTACGGTTATGGAGGCTGTGTGGTGTTGTCCTGGAAGCAGGCCACATTTTGGGAGAGGCCACTTCCAAGACAATACCATGTGGCCTCCCATGTAGCAAGAATGCATGGCAGATCAGCTGCTTCCAGAAGGAGATCTATGGAAAAAGTAAGTGGACCAAACCATGACAGGGAGGGGGCAGAGGGCATGGGACACAGTAAGGTGGGAAGCAGGCCTGCAGAGACCCAGCAGGGTAGGGTGGGGGAAGATAGGCTGAGTTGGCCAACCCCTTATGACCAACCCCTGCAGTTGGTCATAAGGGTGGATTGATTGCTACATCCCCAAATTTTCTTCACCTGCTGCAGCAGCCATAACTTCAGGCAGGGATCATAAGTCTCTTCATTCAGCTCCATCATGATTTTGAATGGTTACTGAATGAACAGCTGTACATTGAGGACTATCTATGTATATTTTTTTCTTACTATCTATTCCAAATACACTCTACAAAAAACCCCTTGTTTTGCCTGCTACACATCTTTTGGCAATGTTGCAGTTCTCTAAAAATAGAATCCAGCGAATGCTTATACTTAAAAAGTGGGGCGGACAACCTTATCAACTAGATTGGTAATAGCACTTTTATGACGAATTCTGCTTCTCCTGGGTACCAAAATGGCCAAGATTCTGCAGACTTAAAGAGCATTTTCTTGAACCAATAGACCAAACCAATATACTACATATCGATTGCTCCTGTATTTTGCTGGTAAACTTTGAAATCTATTCTCTGAACTCTATAGATTCTAGAAGTCTAGATATGCCAATTTAGTCAGGAAAAATGAGCTCAGTCAGAAAACAGGTTTACTTTTTATTTGATCTGCATCACTATAAGATACACATGTATGTGTGTGCGTGTGTGGTTAAAGTTTGTATCAGTGAGGCTGAATGCTACATTTTAATTATTTGATGCTATTTAGCTGCAGTTACTTGATAAAGTAAAAGGAAATAACTAAACATATGCCCTTCTTTCAGTTAATTTATTACATTGTAAGTTTCCATAATAACACTGTATTTCAGTGAAATCAGTGGGATTTAAGTAAGCTAGCTACATGTAGAATCTTAAGCCTTTCTTTGTTTGCTGTCATTCATATGAAGAATGGTACTTTGCTGTAATTAATTAAAAGCTGTTGCTAATTCACTAGTAGCTCTGAATTATGAGTATTGTTATTCCTGCTATGAGGCAAATACAACCATCTGAACTGAGCATTTAGTTGTTATGGTGCAGTGAATATTAATAGGTATATTTTAAACAATATAATTTCAGTGTACAATTTCACCTGGGATGCATTTGATGTGTATCAGTAGCATTAGAACCAGTGGTGGTATTCAGCAGGTTCTGACCATTTTGAGTAGTTCGGAGAACCGGCAAATACCATTTCTGACTGGTCCTGCCCCCATCTATTCTCTGCCTCCCGAGTCCCAGCTGATCGACTGGGTTTTCTTTTGTTGTCCTGCACAGGAGAACGGAGGTGGAAATCAATTTAATGGGGTGGGGAGGGAATGGGATTTTGCAGTATCCTTCCCCTGCCATGGCCACCAAGGCACAGCACGCCCACCAAGCCACACCCACAGAACCGATAGTAAGCATTTTTGAATCCCACCATTGATTAGAATTATTATTTACAATGATGTTTTCTCATATCTATGATTTTCTCTGATTCCTCGCTTTGCCTTTTTCTATCACAGGTACGGATTTTGCATTTACTCACAGCTCAGTAGGGAAACTTATACGAGTTTTAGACAACATGCTAGTCTATTCTGCACAGAGGATAGGCATGGGTCCCACTTTCCCCTGCAACTTCTTCAGGAATTTCCTCTGTCCCTGACTTAGAGAGGAGGCTGCATATTTTAGTTTCTAATTCCTTCTTCTTTTGCTTATCAACACTTTCAAATCTGGTCACATTGCTAAAGGAGCTCATGAAAATGATTACTTCTTTAGGACTGCAAGTGTCAATCACAAGGCAGTTCTGCACAGTTGCTTTGCTATGCTCCTACCCCATCCTGGAGCCACAAGAAATTATGGTGTCCTAAATTTTGTCACCTCCACAGCACTTCCAAAATGGGTCTGCACTGTACTGCATTACTATCCATATAACTTGCATGTGAAGCTATTCCAATCGTACTTAATATGTCCATCCTTCGAAAAGCCTCTTCCAAATGGCACATATAACACTCTGGTTATTCCATGCTCTTTCTTTCTTTCTTTCTTTCTTTCTTCCTTCCTTCCTTCCTTCCTTCCTTCCTTCCTTCCTTCCTTTCTTTCTTCCTTCCTTCCTCCCTCCCTCCCTCCTTCCCTCCCTCCTTTCTTGAAAATATGGGTTCACTCGCCCATTATTCAACATCAGGTGGCAGAAAAGAGTGCTTGCATTTCTTGACTGCCATCTAGTGATTTGTGACCTTATTTAAATATCAGGGTACAGGTAGAATTTGAGTTATGAATGTAATGGAGCCTGCCAAATATGTTCATAACCCAAGGATTTGTAGGAGTGAATCATATAACTTAAATGTGATCACTCCCTGCTTTGTCCCACACATTTGCTAATTAAATGTGTAAGTTGTTAAATGCACATAAGGTATCTCAGGACAGGGAAGGCCATGGGGAACCCAGTGCTTTCCCTGACCCACTGAGATATTTCATGCTTTCACCCATCCACTCCATCCTGCCCGACTGTGTCACTTACCTCACATAGATCTTAATGATCAATGGAGCTGTCTCTTCCTCTACCATGGGTTCGTCTGGAGCAAAGCTTGCTGAGGCCTACAGGTAGGGACCTGGCCATTAAGCGAGGACAACTTACATTTGATTTGCCAGTCACATGGCCACCTGGCCATGCCCACCCCAGTCATATGACCACATAGCCACGCCCACATATTAGGCCTTGCCCAAAGAACCTGTTGTTAAGAAATTTGAATCCCACTCCTGACTACAGGGATGAGAGATTGTGTCTGGTGTAATTCCATTCAAAATCCAAGAAAGAAAACCTTAGACTCCATTGTTATAGAGAAAGGGACTTTTACTGAATTTGAAGTGGTAGCATCAGAAGAATACAAGATCTGAGGCAATAGGTGCAAAAATTACAAATAGAAAGTTATCCCATGTTCCCACCCCCAATACTTCAAACTGGTCATCCAATCTACGGTCTGTATAATGTCATGTGGGGCATCTTCAGGTGGTGTTTCACACATCTGGTATCCAGAGACAGTTGGCCTTGGCCTAGAGAGAAAAGAGGCTACATCTGCACAGTAAGCAAGTAAGCATAGGCAAGAAAACATCCCAACTTTTACATTTCACTAACTTAAATCTCAAGCACCCTTCCCCCCATGAAGCCCAATTATTTTTCCCTCCCCCATTTCTATGGCAGCCAGAAAGACAAGCAGAAAAGGATTTTTGGAGGCTGACAGATTGTGTCCATATAGACTCCAATCATTTTTGCAAAAAGCCTTTGCCAACAAAAATGGAGGCCAGGACAGCTGCGTGAATCCCTGCAAGCCTCCGTTCTCATTGGCAAAGGCCTCCTTAAGTCAAGATCAAGAATAGAAGAGGACTATCCTTGAAAGATTATGTATTTTCATCTGGGGTGCATTGATATGGCAACCATTCCTCTCCATAACATCCAGAAATTGGACCCAATTTGAGATCATTTGGTGAACTAAGCACTGAAAATAACAAATAATTCGAAAGCTCTTGGTAAAATTTTATTAACAACGGCAACAGCAATAAAAAGATGATGATCAAACTGATATTCTAGAGTTGATTGGATCTCTGAGGAGATGTAGAAAAAGGCCTTGACTGCACATTACAGCATGGGAGGAAGTGATGACTACAGACAGCAGATAGTTTGTGGCAAATTTCAGAGCAATATAAGCCACTTTATCAGCCAGATTGTTGAAACATAATATGAACATAAATCCTGCTTCCCTCATCAATTTGCTTTTCTCCCCTTTTAATCAGTTCCTGAGATGAGAAAAGGTAGAAAAAAGAAGAGACAGAAAATATTCATCATTAGGCAAACTAGATAATGGGTGATGGGATTTTTGCTCTTTTGTTACAGCTGCTGCTAAAAAAAAAGCATCTTCTTAGATCAGTTATTCAAGGCAAAACTGAAATGTAGATCCAAGACATTCAATAGCAACATTCCAAGCTTTCAGCTTTTTTAATTTCCAGTGACTTCATCACTTCTTTATAGATACATTGAAATGCTGCTATTTAACTAAGTAGGTATGGTACCAAGTGCAATTCTTTTTTCAACCATGCATCCTCCTCTCCCACCCATTTAAAATAAGCAAGTCTCTTCGTACTGATAATGTTTTAAAGCAGGGATCCCAACCCCCAGGAACCAGGCCAAATAACTGGAGGTGATTGGTGCACAAATGAGTGAAACCAAACCATCCCCTCTCCAGTCTGTGGAAAAATTGTCTTCCACAAAACTGGTCCCTCGCACCAAAAAGGTTTGGCACCTCTGGCCAAAAGGGAGAAACCAGCTCTTATTTGGTCCAAAATTGATGGATTTGTCCGTGCTCCTCATAGAAGTCAGTAAACAGCCCCAATTGCAAAATGGCCTGTTTATGTTTTCAGCCCCAGAATCTCCAATGCAAGGTCAGCCTGCATAAACATATATAAAACCATCTATTAGGGCATGTATATATGAACCTTTACTTGGAGGGGATATAGAGATAGGATAAACAATTCCCCTCCCCCAAATTAAATGGGTGTAAAATGTTAAAGAAGCAGTTACAGCACATTGGGAAGAATTATCGTTTAAACAATTGAAGAACATTGTAACTTTAAACAATTGCTAAGTGACCGATGATTAAGCAAAGATGCCTGTACAATGTGATTTATCTAACTTAGATATTATTGATAGAATTGTATAATATTTATTGAACATTTTGTGTTAATTCACCTTTAAATTATAACCATATAAAATTATAGTGTTAAACTATAATTAACCCCAAACCCCAAACCTGGTTCTGAAGTTCTGACTGTTGCAACCTCCCAGTCATGCGATACATTTTGAGCACTTGGAAATAGGCTTGCATGTTTAGCGATTGGTAGCTGCAAGTAGCCATGATTTGAGAGCATTTTTTGCTAGATTCTGGCATTTACTTCCAATTATCACCAAAAAAATCATCATTGGATGAAATGGATTTATCTAACAACACCATGTTCACTTAATGACCATCACATTTGCTTAATTATCACGGCATTTGCTTAATCAACCACTGAAAAAAAGGTCATAAAATATAAGAGAGATATAAGAGTCAAGTAAGAATATTTAATGTCGGACACAATTGTATTAATGCAAAAAATACAATTATTTGTTTTATCCTAGGATATGATGAATATACTCCAAAGAAGGCAACTGTTTTGGAAATGGGGGGCTTCAATTGTTGAATTTCATTTGCATCAAGAAGTTTCAAGCAATCCTAGAAGGTTTTAACAACACAGTGGGTTTTTAACCTATGACAATTGTTAATAGATTCAGTACTTGTGATCTATCTCACATATAACCTGCATTTAACATAATCAACATCTCGTGCTCTGCTTCCCCCCAACCTCATCCCAGTTTAAATTCTACATCATCTAGCTACTCTCTGCATCTGATGAACTGAGCTGCAATACAGGAAAACCTAAAACTTTTAGTATAATTTATTAGTTGGAAAAGATGTTATCAGATTCCTGGTTTTTGCCACCATAATGTGGCTCTTATTCTATAATTGCTATACATGTGTGAATTTGAAAGTGTCACGTATATTTGAGCATTACAAACCATATGAAATAAAAGTTCTCTTAAGTGGGGAAATAAATAGAAGTCAGTAAACATATTTGGCAAAGATACCAGAATCACACACTTTTCTGAGTCTGTTCCATCAATGAGGAACTGTTGCTGAAGGAAGATAACAGGGAAACCAAAGGGAATATCTGGAGCTGAAAGAAGGAAAAAACTGTACAGGAATGATAACTGCATCTTCAGGTTTTTGGGAGAATCCATAGTAAAAAGTGATCAACTAATAATTAGAGATGATGTCCCACTTGTATCAGGTATTCCCACATTTTATTCTTGTTTTAGGATTCAAGTTAACATCGTAGTCCCTATTCAGGGTAGAAGGTGTCCATGAATTCTCATGATCCTGTACAAATAATTGAAATCCTTTAACAACTATTTTATTGGTAGTTTTTCTGACAGGAGATATAAACACTCTGTGTAGTGTTTACTGTGTAGTATACATGTGTGAAAGTTTTTATCATTGCCAGTTATCCATGAGTTATCTGACAGTTTTCTATCATTAGTATCTTCTACCAATGCTTTTATTAAAGCTACCTATGTGCAAAAGCTCCATTCTTTGCTTTTCATGGAAATTCATTCCTCTTAAACCATCTCCGTGGTTTCTTTTATGGCCTTCCAAAAATTAAGCAATCACAAACCAGGACAGGTAACAATAACAGGTTTAATTTATTACAGTCAACAGACTCAATATAGATCTGATGAAATTAAAACAATAATCGTTACATTGATAAATGGCTGTCACAAACAAGAGAGGGTTGACCTATTTTCCAAAGCACCTGAAGACAGGACAAGAAATATTGGGTGAAAGCTCATTAAAGAGAGATCCAACCTAGAACTAAGAAATTTCCCAATAGTGAGAACAATTAGCCAGTTAGCATGGTTTGTCTCCAGAGGTTGTGGGTGTTCCATCACTGAGGGTTTTCAAGAAGAGATTAGAGAAAAAATTGTCCGAAATGACATAGTATCTCTGGCTTGAGCAGGGGCTTGGACTAGATGACTTCCAAAGTCTCTTCCAATCCTATTATTCTATGTTCTAAATGTAAAAATTTAAGTCCTAAATGTATAAACATGGACGTAGCCAGGATACTTCAAGCATTCTGCTTTAATGTATTATTTGTGTCCTTAATTTGACAGCCACCATCAGAAATTTAGTTATTGAGAGAGCCACATTGCAAATTCTATCAAGCAGTTTACTATCTGTCAAGTAAAAACAGATAAGTCCCAACAGCCTCCCTCACAGAAATTACAAATCAGAAAATCATTTCTCCATTGACTCTATCTCATTATTATTCCAAGGGCAAAGCCTTTGTGCAAAAGGTATTCCCTCAAACCTGTCCTTCAGCATCTGGGAAGGAAGAACATTTAATCTAGAGCTGGTGAAAGCATCTGGTATTTGCTATTATCCTTTAAATAAGGTGCCAACCAAAAGAATCCACATTGTGAGATCATTTAGCCTTAACTATTAGTTCCAGTCCTGAGATGTCCCTCTAATACCGATGTGTGTAGAGTTTTTTAGAATAACAATTTAATCCCAGAGGTAGTGAACTCATTCAAAATTCAAAATGGTATTTTTTTAAAAGACATACATTTAAGTCAGATTTTTTTTCCAGCTAACTATGATTTACTTTTAAAGGGCATTGTTGAGTCAGGCAGAATAACATTTGGAATGCAGCTTGGGTCATTTAAAACGGCCATTAAAATATTACCTGCAAAACATTCAAATCATTGGAGATTGCCTTAATACAAATGTTAAAAACCTGAATAATAAACCAGATAGACTTTCTGTAAGGACCTGCCTCAACTATATTCTCAGGAATATTCTCAGCATGAATCTTGAAACAATTGGCACTTCAAAAGGAACTTTTACTGAGAGAAAGTGATTGCAGATGGAGTCTGAAATTCGCACGTGAAGCATTAGGCCATTGTCAACATTCAGCCCCAACCCAAAGCACCATGTCCACTGATGGCCAAAAAGACACTGCAAAAGGTGTTTTGAGAACTTTGAAGCAGGATGGTAATAAAAAGTCTTCCTCTGGGTGCTGTAATCTTGGTAACAAGCTGAAATCAGTTGAGAGGGAGTCTGTCCAGGTTGCCCCTCCCTAATTCCCAAGCAGTTATAGCAAAAGTGAAAGCATAAAAGCATTCAACCCATGTTTGTGGGAAGGAGTGAACTCCCCTATCTTTAAGCCTTTTAGGGCTGTCTCCTTCATGTGGGGCTGTGGTCTTGTAGCTTTCCCTCCTTTCTTGGTGGAAAAAAAAAAANNNNGGAAAAAAAAAAAAAAAGCTCAGCATTCTGCTTTCCAATGACCTTCTTTTCTGCATTTGAAGCAGGCAGAGGAGTTCTGGGCTTAGTGTTTGTCAGTCTCCTCTATCTCTCCGGGGGTGACCTCTTCCATGCTTTGCCACTGCAATACTTGTTTCAGTTTTGGTCAATTTGCACTTCCTTATCCGAACATATCACTCAGCCAATCACACCAAGCCAGGGGGAGGGTGCACTTGGTGTATAGGTCACTGTTTAACCTGTCTTTGAAACAACTCACAAGGATGTCCTCTGCCCAGTCAAGGCAGTAGGCTAGATTCCAAAATTCCTCAGTGTATTTCACCGCTGGTCTGTGCCCCTGTCTCACAGACCTGAGGCAGTCTCAGGCTTTCTGATCAGCTGGGGGGGTCTTTGAATCACCATCTCAGAATAGGCATGAATCAGTTAAAGTTCCACTTTAACTGATTCTTTAGCTCAGAGGCATCGGTGTTGTGGAGGATTACCATCCACCTGGCTACAGCCCCTTCTAGTGCCAGCATGGTGACTCTTCTTGTGGCCTGACAGTTTGGACAGTTAGGAAATTTGGACAGTTAGGAAGTTGGGGAGGAGCATAGGTCAGTCCTGGAGTCTGGGGAAGGCTCTGATAAGTGCTCTGCATCACAGGCAGAGATGGGGCCAGGGCCCTCTGGCAGTTATCAGCTGCCTTCAGAGTCAGACATCAGTGAGGCAGAAGAACAGCTAGAGCTTGTTCCCAGTGTGTGCATGTGCAGAATTTCCAGGAGAAGTGAGCAGTTAAGGAACAAGGGTCGACTCAGGAGTAAAGGCACAGGTGGACGGTGAATGGCCCTCCCATAGGGAATAAAGAGGAGAGAGAGATGGGGCAGGAAAAATCCCAATTGTTGAGATCTCCATCAAACTTTATGCCGAGGAGGGGCTTCTGTCTCCAGGGAACTGTACAGTCTCCCAGTCTCAGGGAAATCACTTCCCCTGAATCCCATTGCAGGATCCCCAACATCGTTGCTGCACCTGCCAGGATGGTTGTCACCACTGTCATGGTGTCCAGGGATGAGGTTTTTCCATCTCCATCCTCTTGCTGGTTTCAACACCCATCGCTCCTCGACATATGAGCCAGGGCTCTTGTGCCTTCAAATTTTGAAATGCATATATCATGAATCACATGGCTTACTTCATGAGGGTTCATGAGTATAGTTGGGTTCATCCCCTTCCTCCTCTTTGTCCTCCAGTGCTTCCAGTTCCTCTTTCCATGCTTGCTGGCAACTTCCTTGGATAAGGGTGACTCACTTTGTCCTCCTTTCCCAATTGTCCTTCTTCCTTACACCTATGGACCATCTAGGTGAATCCTCAAGGTTTGCAGCTTCCTCTGTCCATTTGGTGGAAATGGAGCCCAATTGAGCCTTAGTCAAGCCTTTGCCCCAGCATTCAGCTTCTGCTTGATTGCTTCCTTGAGTTGACATCATTTGCACAGTCCCCCCACAGTAGGGCAGGTGCCTTTCTGGGTTGACCACTTTGTAGACTCTGTCTAATGTAAGGCCTCAGCTATCTTCTTAGGAAAGCATGACTCTCAAAGCAATTGGCATTTCAAAGGGAACTTTTACTGAGCGAAAATGATTGCAGAGAAATCAGGTGGAGTATGAAATTCATGCACAAAGTGTTAGACTAATTTTTCACTTCAACCCCCACCCTGATGCCCCATGTCCACCAGCGGCTAACAAGTTGCCACAAAGGTGTTTTGAGAACTCCAAGGCAGGATGGTGACAATAGGTCTTCCTCAGGGCATTGGGACCTTGGTAGCAAGCTGAAACCAGCTGAGGGGGAGTCTGTCCAGGTGGTCGATTTCCCCTTCCCAATTCTGAAGCAGTTACATCAAAAGCAAAAGCATGCAAAGCATTCAAACCACAAAACCCCACCTCCCCTTCAGAATGGCAGCATTCTGACAGGGTTAGGGACCCTTACCCTTGCAGGAAATTGACTTTCCTATCCCTTGAACCTTTCCAATCCAAGCTCTTAGTTATTTTCATAATCAGGGTTAATATAATGTCACAACATCAAATACTGTACTGTTGACACAAAACACCAATATATTCTTCCAAGTATCTGAGATAAACAGAGTTTTTCTACCTGTCTTATAACACTTTCTCTAAATCTTTCATTAGACCTGCTGCCCTTTTTGGAATAGCCAGCAAGTTTATTTCACCATTTTGTTACTGAACTAACAATTCATAGCACCAGAAACTGTGGTATTTATTGCAATTATTTATATGTTACCTTTCATGAATTCTTTATTGGTTGTGTGATGAGACACATAAGGGATTTGTCATAGTGCATATAACCATAGTGATAATGGCAAAATAATAACTACATAGCTGTTTAAACTGGTTTTACTTGTGGCCTTTTGCATTTCTGTTTTCTAATATTATTGTTGCAATTCCCTGCCCAGGTTCTATTAAAATGGAGATGGTTTATAAATACTCTGAATCAAACCAACTAACAATCAACAACTACCCAGGATTCTTACTGTGGGCTGGGGGACAACTGCAGTAGGTTCAAGAGAGTTTGCCTCCATCTCTTTCTCTCCTTTTCTCTAGATGAGCTATTCAGAGCATCCAGGCATGGGAGGTGCTTCCTTCTCTCATCTGATAAGCTGAGCTGATTTCTGAGGACATTCCTCCTCGAGGCTCTTCTTTAGTGTCCCCAGTTTATGCTCAGCCTTCGTTCGACAAAGGTACATTTCCCTTGGCTGGAGAATCTGAAAGACAATTGCGAGCAGAAAATAACTATCTCTTATCTGAGATCCTCACCTGGTAACAATTACAGGTGGTCCTCTACTTATGACCACAATTGGGTCCAAAATTTTTATTGCTAAGCAAGAACGTTTTTGTCAGGCTCCAAGTTCACTATAGAGCCCATCAGCTCCGAATACTCCTCACAGCGTCAGCTGGCTGTGTCACCTTATCTCTGCTGCTGCCAGATCTGTGTTTCTGCTTGTTTGCTGGTGGATGGCTTTGGAATGACTCAACAGAGCTGTCAGCTGCAGAATGGATTCTGAAACAACTGCAGGGCTGCTGGAAATGGCTCTTTTCATGTATTGATGTGGTACATATTGTTAAAGGGGGTTGGGGCACATATAGGTGGTAATTAAGCCTTAGATTACAACATGGTGAAGGCTGTACCAGGTGGGGATCAGTTCGTAAGGGTAAGATTGAGACATGTTATAGGCTTAATAGCATTTAGGGATAATGGGTTAGGTGTGGCCAGAACTAGAACTGCAAATAGGCCTGGGTGTGGTGGGGTGTGTCTCATGATAATGGTAATAAAAGGAAAGGGAGCAAATTCAAACCCAGCTCTAACCTTGCCTGGCTTTTAGACTTTCTTGTCAGATAAAAGTATTTGTTGTTTGCTGAGCTGATGAATAAACCACCATTACACTACAAAGGAGCTGGAGTTTGTATTCATTTCAGGACAAATCTTCAATACTCAAGGACTGGCTGAGAGTTTCTAGTTTTGCCCCACTTTAGAAGCTTTTGTTGTTGTTAAGTTGTTAAGAGAATCACTGCAGTTGTTAAGCGAATCATGTGGCTATTAAACTTTGCCTGTCAAAAGCTAGCTGGGAAGGCTAAAAATGGGAACCACATGACCCTGGGGCAGTGCAGCTCTCATAAACACTTATCAGTTTGCCAAACACCTAAATTTTGATCCGTGTCCATGAGGATGCTACAACAGTTGTAAATGTGAAAAATGGTCATAAGTTACTTTTTTTCAGTGTGGTTGTAAGTTTGAATAGTCACCAAGTGAATGGTTGTAAGTCAAGGACTATCTGTAATCAGTAATAATCCCTTGAGGAAAGAGGGGAGTGTCTACTTGGGGTTAATATCTGCAGAGACTTCCAGATATTGAGCCCCAGAAAATATGTTCCTGTGGTTACCCCATGGAGCTGTGAAAGTCTTGGCTCCTGAGTGATAAAGTTTAGCAGCTGCAAGAAAAAAAAAAGACTAATATCAATATTTGCAAATCTGTCATCATTATGGCCTTATGTACTGCAGTAGCTGGAAATTTTCAAATAAATAAATGGTGAGGAAGACTAGAACTGCTATCCCTACTGACTTTGCACCAAATATGTTAATTCTTTTTTTAAAAAATCTGGTTTAGAGGTGATTTTCAGGATATCCTTTACAATGTACTACATTTTGTAATTGTCTATGTAGTCTGAAGCATGCTTCTTGTCCAATCTTTCCCTTTACTTTAAAGCATCTAATATTTATACACAATTTATTCAGTTTTATCTTCCTTTGCAGAAAGAAGCAGCTATGTTATTTTCTGCTGCTTTCTCTGCCACACCAATTGTTCTCATCAGCAGATCAGATTATTTCATATCCAAAGAAATTCATGGTTTTTTTAAAGTAAACAAATGTGTAATGGCTTCTTGGACCTATATTATAAGATGCATGGTGTATTCAGAGGTGAGCTTCCTATCATTTAACAACTGGTTCATCTAGTGCAGAACTGAAAATGTGAGCACGCAGGTGCACCTTCTGCACTTGCGTGCAGCTTCAAACACACGGTAATTTCATGCACATGCTGGAGTGGACAAGGCACAGAAATCATGAGCGGGATTAGAGTGAGTGAGCCAGAGAGTGAGATATATAAGACGGGATAGCACTGGGGGAGGTGGGTGGGAACAGCCAGTGGTTGGAAGTACTAGTACAGGCGAACCAGTCAGAACTGGTAGCAGCCCACTTCTGGGTACATTATCCTGACAGAGGAAAAAGAGGAATCCTTTCCATGTCTCAATCATCATTTTAAAATCAAGGAGACAATTAAATGAAGTTCAGAGGATACTTCTCTACTGCACTCCAATTACTGTTGTATTCCGCTTCCCATAATCCTTTTTCTACTAGCCGCACCTTCTAGGAATATTTATCCCAACTATTTGGAGGCCATCAAGCTGCTATCATTTTCAAGCAAAACAGTTAAAAAATAGGACTCTTTCCTTTAAACAGAGATTAGCAAGTTATTAGAAATAAAAAAAAAAGTTTTCCCCCACTTTTTTGTGAATATTCCTTTGAGCAGTCCATCCATATTCCCAATGATATCTCCAGAGAAAATTAGGAAGAGCTTATTGTGACTGAAATCCAAATTGAGCACTAAGTAAAAAAGCAGAAAAACAAGTGGATGACAAAAAGAAAAATGCTGGATGAAGAAACAACTTGCTAATGCTGTTTTTGGACAAATTCAGCAAAAGTAAAGCTAAGAATGGCAACTGTCTACCTGGATGGCATGAGAAATGTGATTTAATTGGAGTAAATGAGGCTTGGCTGTAGAAAGAAAATAACTGTGATGCTAAAACATGAGGATGGCATTTACTGAAAATGATTTCAGAGAATTCGGTGCTAGACAATTTGATTGTTGATGAGTGAATATTTATATACATGTTATTGCCGTTAAAAATCTATTATAACATATGGGATCAAAATGTGACTTTCTGATGTAAAACCCGACTATGTGATCATTTTGCCTGGCTGCTACATTTTCTGTGGCAAATCAAGACAGTTGTGTTCTTGGGCATCTTTGACAAACGGTTGAAGAAGGAGGGTTCAGTCTTTCACTGCCCCTGAGTTAAAAGAGGGTGGGCTCAGAAGTGCTTTGACAAGGACCTGCTCTGTTCCCAGCTGCCATCTTGAATTGTGTTTCCTATTACTGCCTTTTCAAAAATAGGAATTAGCCAGCAATGTAATTTCCTTCTTCAAGTATAATTTTTGAAATAGAGCTGCTGTCTTAGGAATTCCTTCCTTCCTTTCCTTCCTTCCTTCCTTCCTTCCTTCCTTCCTTCCTTCCTTCCTTCCTTCCTTCCTTCCTTCCACAATGAAATATTATTCTTGCTCTTAAAACTGAATGCTGATTTATGACTTGCTCAAGCTATTCCTCCATTGTATCCTGAAGAAGTTAATTCTGGACTGATTATGTACATTACTTTTTGTACTCATAACCAATTACAAAATATAAACAGTGACTTAGTCAAGTGTGAAATGTATGCATATATAGGACTAGCATACCTCTCTTATAAATGTGGTTAAAGTCTGTAGTGTTACCTCAACTTATATAAGAACTCCTAAAATCAAGCAAACTATAATCCAACACAGAATTTGCACATCACACGAATATCAAGATTTGTAGTTTTCTTGGTCTGCTGCATGTGACTTACAATCACAATGCAAAGCTTTGAGGAGATAAAGTTCTATCAATATAGCTCACTCCTCTTGTGCCGAAAATGCTTCTACACCCATGTTCAAATTAATTGCCTCAAATCCTGCTGTTGCTGTAAGACAGCTACTCCATCATTGCTGGCAGTGCTGCAGTTGCATTCTAGAAGTGGCCAATTATGGGGAATATATTGCAGAGTGAAAAAGGAAAAAAAGGAGGCGAAGCTATCAGTTTGATAGATCTCCAGATTGTGCTAAGCAAGTGTAATGTAGCAAACTGTATCAGGTGAATTCTGAATTCAAACCATGGTGTTCCTTGGATCACCCTGGTCCTATACCCAGTTTTCACTCTAACTTGTCTTATTAAAGTATCATCAAGCTGTAAGGGACTTTGGAGGTCCCTTTGGAGGTCTTTTAGATTAACATCCTGACCATCAGGAGACCTTAAATCACCCCAGACCAATAGTTGCCCAATCTCTTTTGAAAAATCTCAGCAGTGATGCACCCACAACTCCATAATTTGCTCCATAACTTTGGTCGCAACCCAATTTGGTCATGACCCGAACCTAATTTTGGAAATTCGGTGTTTTCAAAAAAATGGCATGGAAGAGGAAATCGGCCACAAAAAAAAAAGTGAATTATTTGATCGGAACCCAATTTGTTGTGGTCAGAAGTCTTCATGACTAGAGGTTCTATGTAGTTCCATTTCAAATATTTGCTGAGTCAGCCAGTTACAAATCCATCTGGTGATAGAACTATCTATCCTTTATTGTTCTTAGATATAGGCTGTGATCTATTTTGTCAAATATGAAGTCTAAGTAAACTACATCCACAAAATTCTCCTTATCCAGGAATTTAGTCACTTTGTCAAAGAAGGCAATAAGATTCATCTGGCATAACAAACCCATGCTGGCTTCTAGTAATTGTCTTGTTGCTTCTAGGCATTCATAAAATGCATTTCTTGATTAGCTTTTCCAGGACTTTCCCAAATATTGGTAAAGTTTCTGGTCTATAGTTTCTGGGATCCATTTTCACCCCTTTTTGTAAATTGGAAGCACATCAGTTCTTTTTCAGTCCTCTGGTATTTCCCTGGTACTCCAGGAGCACTGAAATATTTTGTTTAATGATTCAGAGATTGCACCTGTCAGTTCCTGCAGCATCTTCAGTTATAATCCAGATGGTCCTTGTGATTTGTACTCATCCAGGATGGAGAGGGAGTATCTTACTATTTCTTTGTCTATTTTGGCTTGTATACCTGTTCTGTGCCTCTCAGTGCTACTTTTGAATGGTTGGATTATTTTTTCCTTTTGTGTGAAGACAGATACAAAGAATGTATTAAACAGTTCTGCTTTCTTCCTGTTACTGTCACCTCCTTGCCATCTTCTCCCATTAGTGTACCAATCATTCTAGACATTTTTACGCTTGTTTCTCACAAATTGAAACTTTTTAAAATTAGATTGGCATTTGTTGCATGTCTTGGTTCATTCAGAACCTTAACTTTCCTGACTTTGTCCCTGGGGATTTGAGCGATTTGCTAATATTCTCTTCTATGTCCTTCTTTCCATTATTCATCCTTTTTTTTTTTTTTTACAAATTTTTATTGGTTTTAAAAACTCACATAAACAAACAAAACACAAAACCATTAAGCCATCTTCCATACAATATGGCATACAGTGTGGCTGGTTGGTTTACGAAATTGGTTTTTGTGGCTACCATTTTCGTAGTCTTCCATTAACAATACATTATTATATCCTTTTCATACTTTCAATCAAATAATCAAGTACATTAATATCTTTAATTAATCAATCGTTGTTATGCTGTTTATTCATTCATGTTTTACGAAATAATCACAGTTCTACTTAGTTTATTTTATAACAATTCATATTATCATCCAAGATCTATCCTAGAATCATTTTGTAAGATATAATTTAAAAAGAAGAGAAAAAAAGAAAATACATCTTTATATATTTATTATTTTCCTAAAAAAATACATATTTCATTACTATGGTTTTTATTATCTAACCATTGATAGAATAGATCCAAATTTATAAAATTGTTTTAACTTCTTGCTCTCTAATTTCCAAATGTCAATCTACTCATTCAGCACATTCCAATATTTTCTAAATGATTTCCTCTTGATGGTATTTTCTCATTTTTCGCAGTTTTTAGCTGCCCATTAGGCGCCTAGGGGCCGGAAAATCCCACCACCCCCAAATCCTAGCCGCTGTTAATACATTTACAGATCAGCCTGTTTTCAAGTCTATACGATTATTTTCAGGCAAATTCCCATGAAAAATATCTCTTGGTTTCAAATCTATATGTTTTTTTGTCATTTTTTCCAACCATGTGTGGATTTTTTAGTCCAGTATTTTTCAGCATCCTCACAGGTCCACCAACATATGGTAATATGAAGCCAGGTTCCCTGATAACATTTCAACCTTTTCAACTTATTCTTGAACATTCTTGCTTTTCAAGGGAAAGTAACCACTGTAAAACATCTGATACAAATTTTCTTATATGCTGTTGACATTGTCATTTTTTATAATTTTGAGACGCACAATTTTTGCCAATTTCTCTAAATCACTCCCATATCCAAATTCTTCCCCAAGCAAATCATAGTTTCTTTAATTTGTTCTTCTCTAATTTAATTTCTTAATAAATCTCCATTACAATTTTTTAAATCACTTTTTCATCAGCACTTGTCAAAATCTTATTCAATCCAGTCATTTATCTAAAAACCTTCCTGTTTTAAAATCTTTATCATACCTTGATTGTATTTGGCGCATATGACAACAGTTCATCTTTATACCTTGTTCCTCTAATTTTTGCATAGAATTTTAAGTTTCACCCTTTTTCATTCATATTCAGCATATCTAACTGTTGTTCCTTTTTGTATATTATAGGATATGAAAATGCTTTCAATAGTCGCAACGAGACTGAATTTTCAAACAACATTGTCTTTTAGTCTTCTCCCAATTTAACCCACAGAGACTCCCGTATATAATGTCTTATAAAATACCCCTAGTTTTCCATTCCCTTTATACCATTAAAAAAGCATGCCCACCCAACAACAGATCATGTCCGTTCTAATGTTTCAACCATCTAGTATTTCTTATGTTGTCCATTCCTTTACCCAGCATCATTTCGTAGCTTGATAGTAACAACTCCCAATTAGGCAAGCAAATCCTCCCTTATTCTAAGCATCTTGCAAAGTTTTAAACTTTATTTTCGCCTCTTACTTGCCATATATATTTCAACATGATTTATTTAAATGTTCAAAAATAATCTTTCCAAGGCCTAATTGGAAATTGGTTTGAAACAAATAAAAAATCTGGTTATATATTCCTTTGATTGTTTGATATCTCCGCTATTGGTGACAGTTTTGTAAATTTTCCCATTTCGTCAGATCTAGGCTATCGCTGCTTAAGTTTATATAATTATTTCTCTTTTAGTGTACTGCATCTTACTGTCAGATATATCCTCAAGTATTTAATCTATTTGTGACCTGGATTTTCAGTATGATCTACTAATTCTTCTTTTTGTCTTATAACATATTCTTTATCAGAATCCTTTTGTCTTATCTTTATTTATTTTCAAGCCAGCCATCTTTCCATATGCCTCTATCTTTTCTATAATTTTGATGCTGTTTCTTGTTGGATCTTCTAAAGATGAAAACCAAAGTCATCTGCAGAATACTTGCAGTTTAATTCTTCCTTTTTAAATTTTCATCCTTTATATCTTTTTCTTCTCTAATATTTCCTGTTAACACTTCCAAGGTTAACACAAACAACAAGGGGTTGGAACCAGTGGGGGAGGCCCGCATCCCTTGGTTTCCTTTGGTTTTTTTTTTTTTTTTTTCCTTTTCTTATATCAATAGAATCTGTTAAATTCTCCCTCTATCATTACCTTTGCTGTTTGGCTTATGATACTTAGCTTCTATTGCTTGAGTAAATTTTTTAGTAAAGCCCCAATCTGTTCGCAGCAGTAACACATGAATCATCCACGTTCACATTATCAAAATGCCTTCTGTGCATCTAGAAATATCAAAGCCATTTTGTTTTTCAGGATGAGCCTCATAGTATTCCAAAGTGTCCAAAATGACTCTTGTAATTGTCCTTAATTTGTCCTCTTTGGCAGAAATCCTTTTGATCCAGGATGAATGTTTAAATATGTTTTACGTCTTTCTGCCAACACGTATTGAACGCAAATTTTATAATCTGCATTTATAAAGAAATAGGTCTATAGTCTTAATTTGTTAATGGATCGGCCTCCTCTTTTGGAAAAGTGTACAGATAAGCTTCTAACCATAATTTTAGGACCCTCTTCTTTAGCAATAACTTCATTCATAACTTCTCGGCAATGGAAGGTTGCCACGTTTCTTGTAATGTTTTATTAAAATTCTTGCCGGAAGTCCATCGGGGCCTGGTGCCCTTTTCCATATTTTACTTCTGAGTGCTTCAGTTTAGCTCCATCATTGTTATATTGGCCTTCTAAGCATTGGTTTCAAATCTCTTTAGGGTATCTGGGGAGATTAGCATTCTGTAGATACTGTTAACTCTTTCCTCTTCAATATTCTCTTGTGTATATAATTTCTCATAATAGTCTCGTATAATTTCTTCTCTCTTTGTTACCATAACAACTTGGCCTTGTTTATCATTGGTTGCAATATTTTCCTTGATTCTTTCTTCTTTCTCATTTATATGCTAACCATCTACCTGGTTTTATTGCATCTTCAAATAGTTCTGTTAAGCCCATGTTCACACTGCCAACGGATGGCAAAAAGGACACAGCGGATGAGCAAAATGTTCCATCCGTTGTTATCCGGCTCTCAAAGGGGCAAAAATTTGTTATAACTGGAGCAGATAACACGGATGCGGGGAGGATGCAGGGCGGATGAAAATGGATGTGGAAACCGGAAGCCTTGCGGTTGGAAGTGGATGGGAAGCGATGGCACATCACAGCAGGGCTTCCGGGGGGCCTGCAGCGAAGTGACCGCGAACAGATACAGCGGATGCAGAATGGACGGCAGAGTGGATGAGAGCGGTGCACACCGGATGCACAGCGATGCGCGCAAGCCTAGCGGATGGCCTGGTGTTCATTGTGGCATGCGGGGAGGATGCAATTGCGTCAGCCCGCGCAGATATAACGGAAAGCAGCTTGGAAGCCAGGTGACATTCCCAGAGGAAAGACCTTCTGCCGGATGGATTGGCTGCCTTGCCTGCCGCTGCCTGCATGGTCTGCCTGCCAGCCTTGCTGCAGCCTTCTGCCAGCCTTGGTGCCTGCCTCCCTGCGCAGCTTGGTGCCTGCCTCCCTGCAGCCTTGGTGCCTGCCTTGGTGCCTGCCTGCTGCCTGCCAATTGCCTGCCAGCCTTGTGCCTGCCTCCCTGCCAGCCTGCCTGCCAACCTCCCTGCCAGCCAGCAAACCCCACAAATCATGCGGAAGCAAACAGCAAAGCCTGCAGCCATCTGCCTGCCGCCTGGTAAGAGGACAGGGGCTAGCCATCCCGCCCCTGGCCCTCATTCTGGTTCTCTGGGGCTTCTTCAGCATGGGCTCGCTGCTTCTGGGCTGGGGCTTTCTGCTGCTTCTGCTTCTGGAGGAGCTGATGACAAGCAGTTTTTTTTTTTCTCCAGCACCAGCCACCTCCACAGGCACCTGCACGCCTTCACCTGAGACTGAGTGACCAGAAGAAATTACGCAAGAGACTCTTTTTGTTTATAGCTTGTTGTTAATAAAGTTCTATTTTTGATTCACACACTTGCTTCATTTTCTTTTTTTAATAAAGTCTTGGCTGGAAACTTTTTTGGAAATGGTTTTAATCCTTTGCATGCTTTTGGTGGGATGGGTAAGGATAGCTTTGGGATGGGTAGGATATCCTGTGGAATGGGTAATAGCTGTGGGATGGGTTAGAATAGCATGGGATAATAAACCTCCTAGTGCAAGCATAGTGGGACTGTATGGTCCACCCTCCCAGGTGCCACACCTATGGCCCTTTATTATCATAATAATGTAATCATTACTCCACCACCATGGTCCAGCATAAACAAAACTCTATTAAACGCCCTGTTCATTGGGTAGGCCAACTGACTCAGCCACAGTCAGAGGAGGGAGTATATGATTTTAATGATGGACAGTCGACATTAGAGTATAGTCACTCGAGATGAGCGGGCATTTACATGTTCTGATGTATCGGACAGCGCTGGATAAACCAGTTTTACAATTCTTACCGCTCAATATATATATACGGAGTTATATTATATGAGTAGCGCACTCGACACAGCACTGGCACTACTATGTATTGCGGGGAGGTGGACGATCGATATATTATTATATTTCTGCTATGAGAGCGATCTATCAGTATGCACGGAGTTCGTATATATATATATGTATATATATATTCAGCACTGCATGTATATGTGTTGGTTGGCCTACAATGAACAGGGCGTTAATAGAGCTTGTTTTATGCGCTCGACATGTGTGGATTTAATTATTTACATATTATTTGATAATAAATGGGCATAGGTTGTGGAGCACCATGTGGGAGGGCTGTATATATATCGAGGTCCGTAGACTGAGCGTTGCCTACTATGCTGGATCGGTGAGCTCATCGCCTTGACTATTCTAACCCATCCACAGCTATTACCCCATTCCACAGGGTATCTAACCCATCCAAAGCTATCCTTACCCTCCACGGAAGGCAGATCGGCAAACGATTCAGAACCATTATGACCCGAGGAAGACACGATGTCCGCGGAGAGGAAGTCTATAAGGAAGAGAGACCAGCGATATATTTATGGATACTAGGCGAGATGCTCGTCGCCACTCATTACACAATCGCATCTCTCATCTCACGAGAAGGACGTTATGAGTATAGTAGAATGATCTATAAGACGGGAGAGAGAGATTGCTGAGAGTTTCTCTCTCGCTCACGTGGCACCGCACGCCGCAAGTACATCAGGACTGAGAGAGCAGTTGATTAGAGGGTGATCAGGTGCGTGGAGGTGGCTGGTGTCTGGGAGTGCTTGTTCATCAGCTCCTCAAAGAAGCAAGAAGCAGCAGAAGCCAGCCCCAGAAGAGCGAGCCCATGCTGAAGAGGAAGCCCCAAGAGAACCAGAGTGAGGGCCAGGGGGCGGGATGGTAGCCCTTGTCGCTCATTACACAGGGCTGGCAAGCAGATGGCTGAGCTTTTGCTGTGCTTCCGCATGTTTGTGGGGTGCTGGCCTGGCAGGGAGGTTGGCAGGCAGGCTGGCAAGGGACGGCAGGCACGCAAGTGCTGGCAGGCAAGTTTGGCAGGCAGGCAGGCAGGCACCAAGGCAGGCAACCAAGGCTGGCAGGGAGGCAGGCACCAAAAGGCCTGGCAGGGAGGCAGGCACCAAGCTGGCAGCAAGGCTGGCAGCAAGGCTGGCAGGCAGACATGCAGGCAGGGCAGGGCAAAGGCAGCCAATCCATCCGGCAGAAGGTCTTCCTCTGAATGGCGACCTGCTTCCAAGCTGCTTCCGTTCTATCTGCGGGGCGTGACAGCAATGCATCCTCCGCATGAACAATGAACACCAGGCATCCGCTACAGGCCTTCGGCTGCGCCATCGCCCGGCTGTGCATCCGGTGGTGCATAGCCGCTTCATCCATCTGCGTCCATTCTGTTCATCCGCTGTATCTGTTCCGCGTCCACTTCGCTGAAGCCCCCCGAAGCCCTGCGGATGTGCGCATCCCTCCCATACTCACTTCCATAGAGATCTGCTTAAGAGTCTAGAAGGGACCATAGGTCGCGCGGCTAGCGCGCTACAGTCCGCAAGGCTTCGTGTCTCGCACACCATGCCGCGATTTTTCAGCCGCCACGTGCAATCCTCTCCCGCATGCCGTGTTATCTGCTCAGTTAATACACAAATTTTGCCGCGTACTCTTTGGAGAGGAGAGAGATAGACGGCGATGACATTTGCTCATTGGTTATGAATTCGACTGGCGAGCGATGCGCGAGTGTGGCTGCGACGTCAAGCTATGTGACGCGTTGGTTTTGATCACTATCCGCTCTAATGATTAACAGTGAGCTGGCTGAGCGTGTTGGGATACAGAGAATAGACAGGACGCCAGCTTAGATTGTTGTTAGAGATATCCACAATTAAGACCACGGGGTAGATGGGTTAGCATAGATATTCTAATGTGGAGAACGAAGAAAGAATCAAGGAAAATATTGCAACCAATAGATAACAGGCAAGTTTGTTATGGTAACAAAGAGAAGAAGAAAATTATAAAGCGAGAGGAGGGTAGTAGATGAGCTCTCTTCACCGCGGTCCACAAAGAGATATTCGCAGGGGACGCCCTTAGAGTGATCTCACGCAGTATGACGGCATACACGGTCGTCATATGTATCGAGGAGAGATTGAAACTGACATACTCGAGTAGGAGGCAAGCAGGACTAGTTCCCAGATGCGACACTAGACTATTCTGATCGATCAGTCTCGTCGGAAAGCTAGCTACTGGAGGAGACTCCATCTATCATAGAGTCGGGAAGGAGAGCACAGTATCAGGATGGACTTAACCGGGCAGGAATTATTATAAAAGCATTACAAGAACCGTTGCCATCCTTCCATTGCGAAGAAGTTATGAATGAGTTAAATGCCTAAAGAAGATGGGGATTACCGAGAGAATATGCGCTTAGTAAGCTTATGCTTTACCACTTTTTCCAAAGAGGAAGGCCGATCCATTACAACATTAAGTACTATAGAACGCTATTTATTTAAATGCGATTATAAAATTTTTGCTTCAATACTGGCCACGCAAAAGACTTAATACAAATATTTAAACATTCAATCCTGATCCAAAATGTATTTCTTGCCAAAGAGACAAATTAATAGACAAAATACAAGAGACATTTTGAGACCACTTTTGGAATACTATGGGGCTCATCCTGAAAACAATGGGCTTTGAATAAATTTCTAGATGCACAAGAAGCATTTGAATAATGTGAACTGAGATTCAAATGTTGTTACTGGCTGGAACAGATAGGGGCTTTTAACTAAAAATTTACTTCACAACAATAGAAGCTAAATCTATAAGCAAAGCTATATATATGTAGAGGGTTATTAGAGAGGAAGCGCGCACGATAAATGAGAGAGTCTCTCTCGCACCGAGCTAGTCTAGGTAGAAGAGTCGCGAGAGAGAGCGAAAGAGACTCTAGAGCTATCGGATGTGCGGAGTAGTGGGTTCCGTAGACGACTGTGTGGTAAGTGTTACATATACGAGGTATATCAGTATGTAGGAGAGAGAGATATTAATGTCGATACAAAAGAGGGTATACGAAATGTAAAAAGAAGGAATATATATATATATATCGCGACACGTCATTATAAACAAGCACGCAGGAGTCGAGTCTTTAGGAGAGAAAAGGCAAACAGCAATCAAAATAATAGAAAAGAGAGGCGATACATTGAGATGATATGTATGCAGTGGACGTCATATGTGATCTCCCACTTAAGCCACTGCATATATGATTCTGATAGAGAGAATATGTTAGTCAACGAGTTCGATCATCATAAAGGTATAAGATGTTGGTATATATGAAGATCGCGGTTGCCGAGGCTTGATCAACAATAAAGATCACTAGTGAAGGAGTATGTAGTGGATGAATGATCTGACAGTGAGAGGATGCACGTACACTAATATAGATTGTATATATGGTGACTCTCATGAGCGATTTATATATGCGTATATGTCGGACGGCAGGATAGCGGAGCGCCGAGAGAGGAGACGAGTTAGAGTATGATTCACATAGGGACGAAGTCATGCTACATACACTATACGAGAATCATATCTCACGGACATGAGCTGGCGATATATGTTTGTTTGTATGTAGTTTGGGTTTTTCATATATATATATATATAATTTTCTACTATGGTAGAGAATGTGTATATATAGAGATTTTCGAACATTTAAATAAATCATGTTGAAATATATATGGCAAGGTAAGAAGGCGAAAATAAGTTAAAACTTTTGCAAGATGCTAGAATAAGAGGAGAATTTGGCTTGCCTAAATTGGGAGTTGTAACTATTCAAGCTACGAAATTGATGTGGGTAAGAGAATGGACAACATTAAGAAATACTAGATTGGTTGAACATTAGAAGACATGATCTGTTGTTGGGGTGGCATGCTTTTTAATGGTATATAAGGCAATGAACACATAGGGGTCTTTTAGAAGAGCATTATATACCGGGAGGTCCTCTGTGGTTAAATTGGGAGAAGACTAAAAGACAAATGTTGTTTTGAAAATTCCATGTCTCGTTGTCGACTATTGAAGCATTTTCATATCCTATAATATCAAAAAGGAACAAACAGTTAGATATGGCTGAAATATTGAATGAAAAGGGTGAACTTAAATCTATGCAAAAATTAGAGGAACAAGGTATTAAAGCTGAACTGGTTGTCCATATGCGCAAATACAATCAAGTATGATAAAGATTTTAAAACGAAAAGGTTTTTAATGATAAATTGACCTGATTTAGATAAGATTTTGACAAGTGCTGTGAAAAAGTGATTAAAAATTGTATGGATATTGTATTAGAAATAAATTAGAAGAAGAACAATTAAAGAAAACTAATGATATGCTTGGGGGAAGAATTTGGGAATATGGGATTGATTTAGAGAATGGCAAAAAAAATTGTGGTCTCAAAATTAAAAATGACAATGTCACAGCAATAAAGAAAATTTGTATCAGATGTTTTACCAGGTGGTAACTTTCCCCTGAAAAGCACGTATGTTCCAAGAATAAGTTTGACAAAGTGTTGGAAATGTTATCAGAGCACCTGGCTCATATTACCATAATGTGGTGGACCTGTGAGGATGCTGAAAAAACTGGACTAAAATCCACACATGTTGGAAAAATGACAAAAAAAAACATATAGATTTGAAACCAGAGATATTTTCATTGGAATTTTTGCCTGAAATATATCGTATAGAACTTGAAACAGCTTTGAATTGTAAATGTATTAACAGCGGGCTAGGATTGTAAATTTGCTAAAAACTGGAAAAATGAGAAAAATACCTTCAAGGGAGGAAATCATTACGAAAATATTGGAAATGTGCTGAAATGAGTTAGTATTGACATTTGAAATTAGAGAGCAAGAAAGTTAAACAATTTTTGATAAAATTTGGGATTCTATTCTATCAATGGTTAGCATATAAAAAACATAGTAAATGAAATATGTATTTATTTTAGAAAATAATAAATATATAAAGATGTATTTTCTTTTTTTTCTCTTCTTTTTTTAATTATATCTACAAAATTGATTCTAGATAGATCTTGGAGGATAATATGAATTGTTATAAAATACAAACTAAGTAAGAACGTTGACTATTTTGTAAACATGAATGAATAAAAGCATAACCACGAATTTTGATAATTAAAAAGATATTAATAGTATCTTGATATTTGATTGAAAAGTATGAAAGGATATATAATGTAATTGTAATGGAAGACTACGAAATGGTTAGCCACAAAACAATTTTAAACCAACCAGCCACACTGTTGCATCATGTATGCGAAGATGGCTTTAATGTTTTTTTGTTTTGATTTGTTTATGTTTGTTTTAAAACCATATAAAAAATTTGTAAAAAAAAAACAAAAAAGATGAATAATGGAAAGCAAGGACATAGAAGAGAATATTAGCAAATCGCTACAAATCCCCGAGGGACAAAGTCAGCGAAAAGTTAGGTTCCTTGAATGAACCAAGACATGCAACAATCCAAATCTAATTTTTAAAAGTTTCAATTTGTGAGAACCAAGCGAAAAATTCTAGAATGATTGGTACACAATGGGAGAAGATGGCAAGGGAGGTGAACCGTTAACAGGAAGACAGCAGAACTTGTTTAATAATTCTTTGTATCTGTCTTCACACAAAGAAAAAAACTATCCAGAACCATTCAAAATGTAAGCACTGAGAGGCACACAGAAAGGCTAATACAAGCCAAAAAGAAAAAGGAAATGAGTAAGCATATCCCTCTCCATCTGGATAGTACAAATCACAAGTGACCATCTCGATTATAACTGACAGATGCTGCAGGAAACTGACAGGTGCCAAATCCTCTGAAATCATTAAACAAAAATAATTTCAGTGCTCCTGAGTACCAGGGAAATACCAGAGGACTGAAAAAGAACTGATGTGCTTTCAATTTACAAAAAAGGGGTGAAAATGGATTCCCAGAAACTATAGACCAGGAAAAAAAAAACTTTTTACCCCCCAATATTTGGGAAAGTCCTGGAAAAGCCTAATCAAGAAATGATTTATGAATGCCCTAGAAGCAACAAGACAATTACTAGAAGCCAGCATGGTTTTGTTATGCCAGATGAATCTATTGCCGTCTTTTGACAAAAGTGACTAAAATTCCTGGAAAGGAGATTTTGTGGATGAGTTTACTAGACTTCAATATTTGACAAAATAGATCCAGCAAGCCTATATCTAAGAACAATAAACAGGATAGATAGTTCTATCACCTAGTGGATTTTTAACTGGACTGACTCAGCAATATTTGAAATGGAACTACATAGAAAACCTCTAGTCATGAAAGACTTCTGCACCAACAACAAATTGGGTTCCGATCAAATAATTCACAAATTTTTTTTTTGTGGCCGATTTTCCTCTTCATGCCATTTTTTTTGAAAACACTATCCGAATTTCCAAAATTTTAGGTTTCGGTCATGACCAAAGTTGGGTTGCCGGACCAAAGTTATGGTAGGCAAATTATGGAGTTTGTGGTGCATCACTGCTGAGATTTTCAAAAAGATATTGGGCAACTATTGGTCTTGGTGATTTAAGGTTCCTGATGGTCAGGATGTTAATACTAAAAGACCTCCAAAGGGACCTCCAAAAGTCCCTTACAGCTTGATGATACTTTAATAAGACAGAGTTTAGAGTGAAAAACTGGGTATAGGACAGGGTGATCCCAAGGAACGCACATGTTTGAATTCAGATTCAACCTGATACAGTTTGCTAGCATTACAACTTCTTAGCACAATCTGGAGATTCTATCAAACTGGATAGGCTTCGCCTCCTTTTTTTCCTTTTTCACTCTGCAATACATTCCCCATAATTTGGCCACTTCTAGACATGCAACTGCCAGCACTGCCAGCCAATATGGAGTAGCTGTCTTACGCACAGCAGGAATTTGAGGCAATAAATTTGAACTGGTGTAGAAGCTTTTCGGCACAGAGGAGTGAGCTATAATTGATAGAATTTATCTCCTCAAGCTTTCATTGTGATTGTAAGTCACATGGCAGCAGACCAGAAAAATACAAAATCTGATATTCTGTTGTGTGTGCAAAATTCGTGTTGGATTATAGTTTGCTTGATTTTAGGAGTTCTTATCTAGTTGAGGTAACCACTACAGACTTTAACCACATTTTATAGAGAGGTATGCTAGTCCTATATATGCCATACATTTCACACTTGAACTAAGTCACTGTTTTATATTTTGTAATTGGCGTTATGAGTACAAAAAAGCTAATGTACAATAATCAGCTCCAAATTAACTTCTTCAGGATACCATGGAGAATAGCTTGAGCAGTCATAAATCAGCATTCGGTTTTAAAGAGCAAGAATAATTATTTTCATTGTGGAAGGAAGGAGGAAGGAAGCGAAGGAAGGAAGGAAGGAAGGAAGAGAAGGAAGGAAAGGAAGGAAGGAAAGGAAGGAAGGAATTCCTAAGACAGAAGCCTCTATTTCAAAAATTATACTTGAAGAGGAAATTACATTGGCTGGGCTAATTCCTATTTTTGAAAAGGCAGTAATAGGAAACCAATTCAAGATGGCAGCTGCGGAACAGAGCAGGTCCTTGTCAAAGCCACTTTCTGAGCCCACCTCTTTAACTCACAGGGGCAGTGAAAGACTGAACCCTCCTTCTGTCAAACCGTTTGTCAAAGATGCCCAAGAACCACAACTGTCTTGATTTGCCACAAGAAAATGTAGCAGCCAGGCAAAATGATCACATAGTCGGGTTTTACATCAGAAAAGTCACATTTTGATCCCATATGTGTTACATAGATTTTTAACCGGCAATAACAATGTATATAAATATTCACATATCAACAACAAATTGTCTTAGCACCAGCACCCGGATTCTTCGTAAATCATTTT
>BHFT01046972.1:0-10949 GCA_004320025.1 Laticauda laticaudata
ATTTTTCACATTTACGACTGTTGCAGCATCCCCACAGTCATGAGAGGCCAGGTGAGGAGATGGTACGTCGATGTGAGTTGGCCACATCCAGCCAATAACATGACCACCAAGCCATGTCCACCCATTCACATGACCATCAAGCCATGCCCACAGAACCGGTTGTTAAAAAATTTGAATCCCACCCCTGGTTACATCTAATAGATATTTTTATCTCAGCACAATGTATGGTAAAGATTCATCCTCACTATCTATCAACTGATCCAGAGTTAATATCCCTGCTTTCATCCAGTTTTTCAATATCACCATCTTTTTTCAATTTTTATTTTTTGGACTTCCCCATAAAGTCAATTTAGCATGATAAAAAGGATTTAATCTGTTTTTATTTGACATTCTATTCCATAGCTTTCCAACTGATATAATTATTTCCAGAGATATTAGAGTTTTATTTTATTTAAATCCTAATACTTTCCATCCAACCAAAGATGCTATATATGCGTATTCCAAAATTTTACAAATTGGAAAATTAACACCAACTCTTGGCTTCCAGTATTTCATACAGTTGATAAGCTTGATGATATAGCTCCATATTAAAAAACTAAATCTTCTATCATTTTATTAGTAATTGGAATTTTTGTAAAGATATTCTCAGAATTCAGGAATCACAGAATTTTCTAAACAAAAAAAATTTTTGGTCAAAAATTCCAGATTTTTGAACAAGAATTCCTCTGAGAATATAAATTAATCTGGAAATAATATTAAGTTCTAGAGAGTTTCGAGAAATGACTAAATCAGCAAGTCAACTATCCTGTAAATAAAGTCATTTTTTATTTATTTTGCTTTATTTTGGGGAGGATGAAGAAATGGACATTTCTCAATGGAATAGATCCCACAAATAAAGTCCACCACAGAGTGGAATAAACGAAGTCTGTCAGAGAAAAGAAAAGTAGTATCTTTAGGAGCATCTTTATGCTCATCTGGCAGACATCATCAAATTAAACAAGTTTGTGAAAATTGAAGACAGAATGAAAAGAGAGGAAAAAATGACAAATTATTTTCCCTTAATTTATCTCAATTTAAGAAAAATGAATCTGGTATTAACACAAACTGAATTATTCCAGAATTTTTTCAAAAAACTATTTTCTTAATGACCATGAATATATCTCACTCTATTTTAAAAAGCACTGTTTAATTGTGATTTACTTACCTAAAATACCTGGCAATTCAGAAGAAGGTCAGGGACTCAGGGCCATTTTGACAGCATTTGGGCCCCCTGAGCAAAGCAGTGAACTGGGGCCCCTACGACAACTACTCACAGGAATAGAAATGTAAATGGTCAATAAAATTAAACATATATTTGCATGTTAGTGTTAATAAAAATGCAGTAAAATGTAATAAATATGTTGCTGTATTTATATTATACAAGGTTCATTGAAGGGTTAACGTACACAGAGTAGTATGGGGCCTCTATGCTCATGGGGTCTATGGGCAAATGCCCATCAGATCCATGCATTAAGACAGCCCTGCAGGAACTGTATTACAAAACTTGGGTATATCCATGCACAATTTATTTATTAACTTGCTTAATATAGTATTTATGTATATAATTTAGAGGCCAACCAAAACTCTGGGTGACTTCTTTTGGCCTTTGGACTGAACACAGGGAATTATAATCTGAAGAATATACAAGAAAAGATAAAGACCTGTCTCAGGGATTCTGTGAGCGAGATAAAAAAATATAAAGATAGTGACCATGAGCATGATTCCATGCTCATTTTTATGTGAAACACTTAATGTTGTGAACAGTCCAGAGTCCAAGGAGAATAAAAAGGTTAAATAACATTCTGCTAATTTAATATTATTTTCTCTGACAGTTATGAGCTCCTCTATATAGAACTATAGCTCCTATAGTTCTATATAGAGAACTATAACTTTATAGTTATATATAGTTAGCTATAGCTAACTATATAGCTCTATATAGCTCCTCTATATAGAACCTCTAATGCAACTCATTTCCACTTTATGTACCCCGAATTACAGCTTCCATTTGTATGATGATGAAATACAGTTTAAAAGTTCAATGCTGTCATGAAATTTAATTGAATAATGAAAATTACTGCCAGCTTCAAGTTAAGGAGAAGGTATGCATTTTTATCTGAAACTATTACAAGCAATAGCACTTTGCTGCTCCTCTATAGCAAATATTATTTACAGTCATTGCTGCCACTGAATATAAAAGTTTCATTGGTTAAAAATGTCCCCTTTGTATTACCCCTAATAGTTTTCTCTATGGAGAAAACAATCAGGTGGATTCAAGGAATGTTTCTATATTAGCAGAATGCAAACTGGATTTGCTTCTTCTAAACATTTCCATACATTGTACATATATTCAGTGCAGAGTTAATTTTCAGTAGAGCTTTTAAAAGGCTAATGTTCAGACAGAAGAACATTAGTGGAATGTTTTAGTGGAACTTCATTTGACTCATGTCAGATATAATATAATAATGTAAATCTCTTGTGTACCTGTATTCTTCTTTTGTTATAAGCTCAAAATAGAAGAAAAGAGCCTTTTGCTGCCCTTGACTAGTGTCAGGTGCAATTAACATAATTACTGTTCAAGAACAAATCAATCAAATTGTATTAGTGTAGTTTCACTTGTTTTCCATTATATCATAAGAAAAAGGCTAGAAGAAGTTCTTGTGGAAGGCAGTAAAGAATGGTTTTCTTGATGTTGGGAACAGTTCTTGATGTTAGTTGACTAACTCAAGGAATCAGGAAGACATTTACCTGAATTCAAAGTGCACCAAAATTTGTTTCTGTTGCCCAGTAAATTGCAGATCTGCAGATAAGTGCAGATCAATAGGTTTCATCAGAATTGCCTGTGTACAATTATGGATTGATAGAAGCAATTAATGTGCAGCACTGTATGCTAGAATCAAGGGTTTGCAGTCTGTCTATGCCTTGAAATACTTCCTTTATTTCTTTTATATGTGTAGTAATTAATAGATCCTCTTTGGACTAGAAATCTCTGAAAAAATAATGTGTAAATGAAGAATTTGTGTACCATCAACATACAGAACAATTACTTTTTTAATTTATTTATTTATTTGATTTGTCAATTGCTTACAATAGGTATAAGTATAAACATGAGTAAGAATACAGGAAATAGGTATGAATAAATGGGGACAATAGGACAGGGATGGTTGGTGCGATTGTGCACTTATGCAAACCCCTTACAGACCTCTAAGGAATTGGGTGAGGTCAACAGTGAATAGTTTAAGGTTAAAGAAGTGGGGGTTAGAGGATGTAACAACAGAGTCAGGTAGTGCATTCTAGGCACTGACCACTCTGTTGCTGAACTCGTACTTTCTGCAATCAAGTTTGGAGCAGTTTACATTGAGTTTGTATCTGCTGTGTGCACTTGTATTGTGTATTGTATTGTACTGTGTATTGTATTCTCCTTGTGCAAGGGTAATTAAACTAGGTACGAGAATTAAAATTTTCTGAACTCCTGCATATCATGCAAAAGGAGAGTCCTCTTTTGTTAGATTGGTTTTATTATGCTTGTCTGAATAGTTTTCAATAAAGAGCCTGATAATGGAACCAATTACTAAGAGAAGTGTTGAGCTCCCCTTCACAGGATGTGTTCAGTTACAATTAAACACTCATACTTTCAATATGGCTTGGTTTGGATTCTTGCACTAAGCTGGGAATTGGATTTGATGGCCTAAGGGCTCCTTCCAGCTTTATCTTTCAAACACTTTTTATGGATTACTGATGGTTTCCTAAGGGAATGTAAACATCTTCAGCACAAAACTCTCTTACTGAATCTGTTTCTTATTGTTCCTCCACACAGAAGATCTATAATTTTATTGGATTTATCTAAAATCAGCAAGAAAGGCAAACAAACTTGCTGCCATGCAGCAGGCACCAGTCTTTGCCTAACACTCCCATGAAGTAAAGTGTGAAACTCCCAAGTGTGAGATAGGAGATCTGAAGACATGCAATTTAACAGTGGATTTTGGAAAGATTGAGTGATGTTGTTAACAATCGGTATATTATGTATTTGTTTCCATAGTGGTCTTAACCTGTCTAGATTTAAAAAAAAACCAGTTGTAAATTTGCCAGAAAATTCAACTGTTTTCTATATCAAAGGAAATTTTTCTATAAAACCTTTGTTGAGTGCTTTTGAGTCAGTCTTGATACCTGGCAACTATCTAGACAAATCCTTGTAGTTTTCTTGGCAGAAAACATGCAGATGTGTTTTGCCATTGTCTTCTTCCTAGGACTGAGAGAATGTGACTGACCCAAGGTCACCCAGCTGGCTCTGTTCCTAAAATGAGACTGGAACTCCAATCTCCTGGTTTCTAGCCTGGTGCCTTTAACCATTGCACTAAACTGTCTCTTTCTATAAAACCAAATAGAAATTTTCATCCCCAGAGAAAAGGACAAATATGAAGTAAAAGAAGTGGAATGATATGAAATAACCAGAAATAAAAGTTGGGAATTTCCTGTATTCAGCAAAAAAAAAACCTATTGAAAAGTGTAACATACGGTTTTTTTGCTTTTTTTTAAGCAAATGGAACATCTCCAATTGATGATAAATCCATTAAAAAAAATCACAAAAAAAACCTAACCTCTTATGTTGATAATGAACAATGGGCAATCAGGTTTTAAAAATTTCCAACGTTTACATGCCTTTCACAGTCACAAGCACTTAAGAAAAATGCGAGAATATATTCCACGGGCCCTTAGGATTATCAATATTGAATTTGACTAATGAAAAGCAATTATACAAGCTTGCTTAGTGCTACCTAAGATAAATATCATAATGCAGGCACAGGCAAAGTGCATAGCAATATAGCAATTCCCTGTTCCCCAAATTCCCAAAAGAAAGAAAATAAAGTAGAGAACTCCCAAGTGGGAAAGATAATTCCCACTCTGCTAGTTGTGGTTAGAATTAGAGTATAAGGGGCCAACAGAAATTAGCATAGGCCTAAATCATGAGGTGGTAACTCTTTTTAGCATTGCTGTTGGAGGAGTACTTGCTTATTTATTTACAGAACAACAATCTTTAAACAGTTGCAGTGAGATATGTATTATATGTTCATTATGATTCAACAGAGGCTAAAATAATTTTAACTGTAACATTGTACATATTTACCTTAAAGCAATACCATAATCACAGTTTCTGAGTTAATGTGTTTGGGATTAAATTTATAAGGTTGATCAAGATTTAGGTTAAATTTAATTGCTATTAAAATCAAACGAGAAACAATTTATGATTCCTGTGTTTCAATGGGCGCTATGTTCATTGATTAAATTTTGAATGTGGATGTCAACAGGCTCATAGATTGATTGATTGATTGTGCCTTTATACTGCTTCATGAATTTTAATTCTAAGTTATTCACACGTACACAATAACAAGAACCAACCACGTAGGCCTAAATCCCCAATGCTACTTGTAATAACCATGTTTTAACAAAATCTGTAAATATTGAGAGTGGGCATGGATCTTATTTATGGTGGGAGGGGCACTTTGGCAGAAAATCCTGATTTCTGAAACCTCTTTTGTTTGTTATTGGGGAGGGACTGTTACTAAGCACTTTCTGCAGGTAGCTTTTGAGTGGTAGATTCCATTTGCAATAAGCAAATATTTGGATAGCCAGCTTTCAAGCCATGTTGGACTTTACAGTGATAATCATCTCTTTGAATTATAACGGAAAACAAACCAGCAACCATTTCAGCTGTCATTAGAGCTGGGGTTACATAGGAGTATTGTGTTCCAATGAATATATTAGCTGGAGCAATTACACTAGTTGAAGTATCTGGGTGATCTTCAAGGGCAGTATATTACCATACTGAACAGATAACATGATGAGGGCAGAATTATCATTACCATTACCAGTTCCTCTGATTCCAGAACAGCTAAAAAGCTAATGAAAGCTCCCACAGCCATAGTTTCCATATGCTGTTCCAGAAGAAGCTGAGAATTCCTGAAAACTGTCAAATTATGCACTAGCTCTCTATGGGAAAACACAACGTCACTGAGAGTTAAAGATGATAATGTCCTGAAGACAGGGGTGGGATTCAAATTTTTAAACAACCGGTTCTATGGGTGTGGCTTAGGTGATGGGCGTGGCTTGGTGGTCATGTGACTGGGTGGACATGACTTGGTGGTGATGTTATTGTCTGGGTGTGGCCAACTCAATATCACTCACATCGAGGCATGCATCTCCTCGCCTGGCCTCTCATGACTGGGGATGCTACAACAGTCATAAGTGTGAAAAATGGTCATAAGTTTTCAGTGCCATTGTAACTTTGAATGGTCACTCCACACAAGCAAAATACGAGCAAAGGAAGGGAAAAAAATTCCAGAGGCGTTCCTGAGATAGGAAGTCTAGTGCTGCCAAGAATGTAAGAAGGGTTAACGGAGAGGCAGTTTCTGTAAGCAACACCAGAATGGTTCCTTCCTGCCTTCCTTACAGGATTAGACCAGTAATTTCTTCTAACAACCAGTTCTCTGAACTGCTGAGAATGTTAACAATCAGTTCTAGTGAATAGGTGCAAACTGGTAGAATCCCATCCCTGCCTGCAGACAGCTGCCTTCTAAATCAATAGACACACCATTTTCTGAAGTGGTATTCAAAGCCAACAAAATATCCATCAGAACCAACAGTTTGTACTTCCTCTATCAAGATCTCACCATTGTTCATCAAAGTAATTTCTGGCCCATGTTTAAGTCTGAATCCCAAATGTAAAGGATTCAGATATTTCATTTCTTCCAAATCCTTCTCAGTGTAAGTAATATGGAGGGCAAATTTTATATGGTGACTGAAGTTTCTAGCTTCATGCTAGAATACCCAAAGCTACTCAGTCTTGCTTAAGTTAAGTCAAAGCTCATTGTGAATTGCATATTTATTTCAAATATTTGGTTTGTTGGTACAATAATAATAATAAAAAATAACAATTAAACAGAAACAGCAAAACAATAAAAAATGACTCAGCTGAGTTCAAGACTCCAGCCTCCCTTCCATTATTTTTCTCTATGTGGGTTTTGGTTATATTATTTTTTCAAGTCAATTTGCAATGTTTCATTGAAAATAAGAGGGTATATTATTTTGAATGCCTTGATTAATGATCTCTTTATTAAATATATAATTGATAGGTTTGTATGCAGAATATGGCACTATTGTGCCAATTATGGTTTATTTGATGAATCATATTGAACAAATAATGGTTTATTTGATTCATCAAATGAACCATAATTGGCAGAATCAAATAAGATATTAAAGTATAAAAAATGTTTTGAATTAAGGGTTTGTCCAGTATCTAAATGTACAAACATACATTTTGATTTAATACAATATAAAAATCCATCCACCAAGATAAAGTACTTAACAAATAGCTTTGCCAACTTTTTCCTTATAAAGATATTTTTATAAAGAATGCAAGTTCATTTTAACATTTGATACCTAACTAATGGTATTTTATGTCTTTTCAAATGAATTCTGAGCTTATTCAACCTAGTGCAAATAAGAGGTGTGTTAATATAATTTTAGTAAAATTATAAGCATTTACAATGTGCATTAAGTGAATACATCATGAAGCATTTTACACCAACAATTAAGAGTACTAAGGAAAAAATGCAGGGGTTTCCAAACATTAGATTCCCAATAGGATAAAAATATAACCAGGCGAAAAACGATTTCCTTTCACATCTGCATCACTTTCTGATGAGTCAGAGGATTGCAACACAAACTTCCTTTTCAGCATAGCTTTAGATTACAGTTCTTTTCTCTCCTTTTTTTGGTTGGAGTTCTAGTTAAATTCCTCTTAAATCAGCAATGGAAAACGCTAGGCTACTAAAATATAGAGCTCTTCTAAATTTCAAGCAATTCTGGAATTTAGATGCAAACATTCTGACTAGAATTTAATTCCAAAATATTGTCCTACTTATTTTGGCATTTTTGCTAAATTCCAGAAAAAAAGGCAGTGATAAATAAGGTTTCTCAATATCTTTTAGTGTTAATAGGAAATGTTATTATTTGATGGCAAGAATTTTTGTGGTTCTAAAGTTCCATCGAGGCTAGGGGTCCCCAACCCATAAGCCACAGTCCACTACCAGGCTGTGGCCTATTCGCAACCAGGCTGTATGAGTGGTGGGCCAGTGTGCAAGTGTGCAAAGGTGCATGCACATGCATGTGCATACTGGCTTACTGCGCATGCAAGTTGAGCTGTGCACATGTGCATGCCAACCCGCCACTTGCACGGTCTGGTTTCCCCCCCTCCCCCATCACCAGGCTGCAAAGGTTGGAGACTGCTGATCTAGGCAACATATTAGGGCAGGTATTTCAGATTTATTTTAATTTTCTCTTTCAAAGTTTGAGTGTTATTTATGGAGTCATCGTCATCAACATCATCACCATCACCATCATTTTAGCCATTGTCTGGCCACTGCAGGATGAAGGCCTCTTCTGCAAGTTTCTAACCAATTTGGTCCTGAGCTTTCTTTTGCCAATTGGCCCGCAATATTTGCTGACATTGTCAATCCATTTTCTTTTAGGTCTCATTCATGGATGCTTTTTATCAAATGGGATCCATTCTATGACTGCCTTGATCCACATGCCATCAGTTGTTCTTGCTATGTGACCAGCCCATTTCTATTTCAATTCTTTTACTTTATGGAGTATATGTGTTTAAATGTATCCTTTAAATTATTTTCTGTTTTTGCTCTGGAAGTTCAGTATGGTGTATATGGCATTCTCTCTTCATTTTTCTCTCTATAAAAGAAACCCTGTAAGGTAGGCTGTCCTATATTCTGTAACTACTGTATTTCCCCCAAAATAAGATTATTCCCAAAAATAAACCCTAGTTTGATTTTTACATATGCACCCAATATAAGTCCTATCTCCAAAATAAGCCTTAGTTAAGACCAGGATGGGGCAAGGCGCATGGGTAAAAATCAAGCTAGGATGGGGATTGGGTGGTAGAACTGCCCTATTACTTACCTTTGGACAGTTGCAGCCAGGCCTTGCATACCCTGACAGCTGCCTCACCTTGCCGGCCCACTTCTTTTGCAGTTGCTTGCTGCCGCTTGTGCGTGTCGCTTCTGGCCTTCGTTTCGCTGTCAGAGATCTTCAGGAAATACCTCAACAGCCAAGAAACAGGCTCCGGATTAATGCATGTGGCTCCCCCAGCCTCCATTTTGCCATCAGAGGCCTTCAGGAAATGTTTCTACACCAAACGTCTTGGTCTATTTGATTGGACAGAAAACTTAATAAATTTTTAAACATAAGTTAGGTACCTTCATCCTGCAGGGCTGATAAAAAAATGTCAAAGTGGAATTTAATAATGGAAAAAACATGAGGAAATAGGAAAGAGTTTATATATAATTTTCTTACTACCGTAACAAACCAGATGTATAGGCTAAGAAAAGAATGCAGTATATCCAGTACTGAAGAATGTAGAGTAAGCCATCTTCCAGCAAAGCCTAACAGTGTGTATGATATTAAGATACATTTGTACCAGGTTAGTTATACCAAGTAGTTTTCTTGAAGTTCTTATTCTATATACTAAGTATTATGTCCCCTTCCTCCCCCTCCTGACAATTTTCATAAATATATCAAAACACTTCTCAACATTCCTGACAAACATACCTAATTCAGATGAAGATGTTGTTCAACAAACAGAATAAAAGAAACTGGTATTCTGTTATTTCTGGAAATATTTTGAATATTTATTTAAAGGAAAACTTGCAAAGCCATCTCGTATGGGAAAATATACCTCTTTAAAGACTTATTTTAGTAAAAAAGAAGAAACAATCTTGCATCTGCTCATGCAGCTTTTCCATAGTGATAAATAATTCACTGCAAAAGTGCTATATTTTGGGTGTCATAATCATTTACAGGTCTCAGAATGTAACTCCAAAATCACTTCAGAGAATACAAGATAGCAGCTTATACTTGGGGAAATTCTTTCCTTACCTGTATATTAGACTCCTTCCCCAACGAAGATGGGTGTCAGTGAAAGGAAAATCTGATCGATACTGGTTGATCAAAATATAAAGTTTAAAACTGGGATCAATCAAGACAAGAATTTTTGCTACATTTTTTTTTGTCATAAGCAGAAGGTGCTTTATGTGTGAATATATGACTGAGGAAAGAAAGAAAAGAAAGAAAATGTACCATCAAGTAAGCAAACTAAATTTTACAAAATATCTGGTAGAATCTGAAGACAGTCAAAAGACATGCTGACCACAAATAAAAAGGAATGGCTGGGTGGGCAATTTTGATTTAAGATTTTTTCTTTGTTCAAGTGTTGTCCTCTAATGTAATGATTTCAAGCATTTTCATCAAGGTGACATGCTTGAATCTTCACGTTTATTTTGGCAATCCATTGTATGTTCTAAATCTCCTGAATCTTTTTCTCCTGCATCTTGTGAAAAAAAGCAAACAAGGAGACAGAGCAAAAGGAAGAGGAGGACCACTCGCTAGTTACCATGAACAAGCGCTAATGGGCACCCTAGTGATACAGTGTAACTAGATAGCTTGTAGAGTGGATTTGAGTGCTAAGAATTACATTGTCCCTTGTTTGACATATAATTACTGCACTTGGAATGGATCCCCTACTCTTTAAATTTTTAATTGGCTTTTAGTTTTCATAGGACGTTTAACTCCTTTTTGCTTATCTGCTGCCTAGGTCCTAATTCTGGGTAAAGATGATATGCCTCATCTTTTTGTCTGCCATTGTTTATGGAGGAAAATATTATAGTGCTAAAAGAATAGGTTATAAATCAAACCTCAAATATGACCAATGTGTATTTTAAGTCAGATTGAATGTTTTCAGTTAGTTATCTGCTTGTATTGGATGTACTTCTTTTAATCATTCTTGAATTAACATTGCATAGTACATAAGGTAGGACTCTATCTGTCTCTATATCTATCTATCT
>BHFT01046973.1:0-47119 GCA_004320025.1 Laticauda laticaudata
CCCAGCAGCGATTAGCTTTAGGAATGGAAGAAAAATTTATGCAGATAAACCCACAATTTGGATATACATAACTTCCCATAATTTGTAGACCTTAAATATGTGGGTTGTTTTTCATAATTATATCTTAGTCACATTTTCCCAGAAGGGCATTTGTTACACTTTAAAAAATAGCAATATAATAAATATAATTTTGGCCATGTGGATTTCAAATCAGTGAAAAAGGCTTAATTAAGTCCTGATTATGGTGCAGTGCACACCTTGAATCTCATTAATTAATATTCAGACTGGGGGTAAGGGTGACTCCAAAATTTCTATAATGGAAAGAAGGACTTCAATGTAATTAATAGGACAAATCAGCTTTTAATTTTAAAATTCTTTTATTTGTTTATTAAGAAGACATATACCATTAAATAATAAATGAGTTTGTAAGTGAATGGAATGCTATCTCAAGAGCATTGTTAAAGAATGAAGATTTTTGTGTGAAACAGATATTCTGCTCCTGTGCTAAATGTTGAGGATTAAAGCCCTGTGCGCACTGGCACCAGCGGATGAGAAAGAGGTATGTAAATTGGAGAAAAACACTGCATCCGTTGGGTTTAACTGTGCTTCGTTTTGTACCTCACTGCATACGGTTTTGGTCACATCTGTTATCGTCAGCATTCTGTCCTAGTTGACGTTTCATCCGCTCAGAGGGTTTTGAGCTGCTCAAAAACTTTTGCGCGAAAATGTAATCACATTCGTCCATTCTGCAATCCTCTAGGCATCGTTCTTGTTTCACGCATTACGCATCCGCTATATCTGCTAGACTCGCTAGCATTCACGTAGGCATCCGCCTAGGCATCCGACTAGGAATCGCGCAACTCGATCCGTCCGTGGTAAATGGACGCAGGGAGGTAGTGGAACGGATGAGAATGGATGCAGAACGGATGAAAGCGATGCAGCTCGCAAAGAAAGGCATTTAAAACAGAAAAAAACGTTGCAGAGGGGACCTAATCTCAGATACTTAAGGATGGTCTAGAGGAGTGCTAGAGGATGCAAGGACAACATAGTGGAAAACATAACTGCTATAAAAAGGGGAGCAATCATCTGGATCTCACTTTCGAGACGCAGCAGACCAGCTCTGGCAGACCTCTGCAGCCTTCATTTCTGCTCTTGCTCTTTCCACAGCATCCAGTCATGTCCACATGGATCTAACCAAAGGTCCTTTTGGCAGCCACCATCGTTCTGCAAACAGTGCGAAGCGCTTCACAGGCTCTGTGAAACTCTTACTACGGAAGAAAAGGAGGCAGCCAAGGAAGTGTCTGGGTCTGAAGATGGATCGGGAGAAGAGCAGAGTACGCGGACTGGGCAACAAGCTGTGGTGGAGCTCGAGGAACGAAGACACTCTTGCATTCCAGACACTTCATGAAGGATTCTCAGCCATGTTTGACGAAGTTGTGTAGCGGCTGGACACGCCAGGTTGACGAGGGAAACACCAACTTCCAGCCCAGCCCTGGAACCTGGGGCTCAAGGTGGGCACTCACTCTGTGGCCACCCTGGCCTCTAGGGAACTACCTACTCAGCGAGCATTGCCAGTACGGCTGGAGGATGCCACAAACACCATCAGCATTGTGGTCAGAGAAGTGGTGCAGAGCCATCATCGAAGAATACATGGAGGAGCTTCCTTCCAGTTGCCCACCGATGAAGAAAGGGATGGAAGACAAGTTGCAGAGCAGATGGATCAGGAGTGGAATTCCCCAGATCCATTGAGCAATAGATGGCAAGCACGCTGGCTGCAAAAGCGCCAGCCAAGTCGGGTCCAACTGATTTCAACCTACAAGGGCTTCTTCCAGGCCATTGTTCCTCTTCGCCATGGTCGATTGCTGACTTACAATTCATTGTCATCGATGCTCCAGCAACGGGTCATCTTCAATGCCAGGTCTAACAACGCCAAGTGACTCAAGGAGGTGCATGGAACGCAACTCATCAGTGGGTTTCCCAGATCCCAGATACCCTGCCAACGACAGCAAGATGTGCCCTACTTCATCGTGGGGGATGACGCCTTCTCCCTCAGAACCTACACTCTGAGCCCTACACCTCCAGACTCCTACACCGTAAGACGAGAGATCTTCAAACTACAGGCTGTCCCAGGGCAAGGCGGGTGGTGGAAGAACGCCTTGGCACCTGGCCAAACAGGTTCATTGGTACTTCTCACCCACCATGCAGCATCGCCCAGAGTACCCATTGAGGAACATCGTGGAAGACTTTGCTGCATCCTGCTAACACATCTCATGCGCAACCGCTACCCAGGTCTTTCCAGAACAGGCTCGTGACGCTCCAACAAGGCAATGGGGGACATGGTAGCCCTGGGGAATGGAGCAAGAGCAAACCTATTAGACACTCAGAATGTGCAAGGCCCCAACAGAGCCTCACGTGGCAAGGAGAGAAGCAGCGCAACATCCTGAAACACTGGGCAAATCCCCACGCTGCGACGCTGGTGGAGTGCAAGGACAGCATGATAGTTGCCTAAGTGGATGCTTCCTCAGCCTGTCTGCATGGCAAAACGGATGCGATTGGGCCATTTGTATGTTGGGTGGACCTACAAACTGAACAGGCGTTTAATAAAGAGTTGTGTCTTATGTTGACAGTGTGTGATGATTTATTACATTATTATTGATATAAAGGGCATAGGTGTGGCACCTGGGAGGGTGGGAACCATAGAGTCCCACTATGCTTGCACTGGAGTTTATCTAGTCCCACACTATTACCGCCTCCAAAGGATCCCTGCTCATTCCACGGGTTAATCCGCTGCCCATCTTCACTGCTATCTTACCCATCCCTCAAGATTCCTAACCCATCCACAGGTATCCCTGCCCATCCACAGCTATTACCGCAATTCCCAAACGGTATCCTCCCACCCACTGCTATTCTTAACCCATCCACAGCATGCAAAGGTCTTAAAACCATTTCTTAAAAGTTTTCACCAAGACTCTTTATTAAAAAAAATCAGAGCAAAGTGTGGTGAATCAAGATAGACTTTTTAACAACAAGCTGTAAAGAAAAATGATCAAAGTCAAGTTGTACCAATAAAGTTACAGGTAGCCCACCCAGCCTCTGGGCACTCCTCTTGGTCACTCGGAGGTGTGCCTCAGTCCTCAGGGTGAAGGGTCCAGCGTGCTGTGGACTGGTTGGCTGGTGCTGGGAGTGCTGTCTGAAGCCCCACTGGGGTGCTGGCCCGAGAGGACAACAGTGACGGTGTGTTGAGGAAGCTCTCGGACAGCGGCTCAGCGCCCGTGATGTTGAGAGGCTCCTGTCTCCATGCCATGGGTGTCAGCCCGAGTACCGACAACAGAGATATACCTGAGGCGGCTGGCTGTGGGGTGGACGGAAGGAGCAGTGTAAGTGGGGCTGTCTAGGTCTGCAGCTGAGGTGAGGACTGTGCGTTGGTGGCCATCAGTGGGCGAGGGTTGAGCATCAGTGTCATGGGTGCAACATTGGCGTCGGTGGCATCAGTGTCGTGGGTGGCATCGGGTGTGGCATCAGTGGAACCGGGTTGCAATGGTGTCGCTTTCGATCTGACTCTTGTGCTGACTGGAAAGGGGCTGCTGCCTGTGCTGCTGAACCTCCTGGTAGCTGTGGCCCTGGAGGTGAGGGCTGTGGAAAGCCTTGGACTGGGAGGGAACATCGACCTGGGGTGGAGGAGCAGCACCTGGACTGGGTGGGAGCAGGTTCCTCTGGGTGCTGGAGGGTTGTGCAGCAGCTCGTGATCCGGTTCTTCACCCACCTGGTACTGGGTTTCCAACGCATGTCATGAGGGTCTGGTTGACATCGGTGAGAAAGGGCTTGCGTTTGGGATGAGGAGTCAGTGTGGCCAGCTGAGAGAGGGAGATCTATGCTGGTGCCGGATGGTGTCCCTGATCTCCAGAGGACAGTGTGGCTTCGCCCTCCCGGTCTGGCTCTGCTGCCTTTCCTGTTGAGGTGGATACTGGGGTGGATGCGGGTTAGGGCTGTGGTGGAAGTGCGCGTCTCCTTTCTCCCACCGCACAGGAAGTCCTCCACGCGCTCCACCACACGCGGTTACAACAGGCTCGTCCGCACTTCTCCAGCCGTGGCCACGCTCCACAGAAACCTGCCTGGAGACAGGACGCTGACTCTTGGGGAAGAGGACTGGCCTCAGCACGGCTGCTGCGAGAGAGAGGGTCGTGAGAGGGGCTGCTGGTGTCTACTTGGTGCAGATCTCAACCCTCCAGGAAGCTGCATTCTGGCCATGACGTAGGTCTCTCTGTCTGTCAGCTATCGTGGCTGGCCAGCATTTCTTGAAGGGCAGCTTCCCGTACCAGGTGTGCATTGCTTTCACCAGCCGAGGAGCACCTCCGAAGTGTAGCCCAGGACTCTCCGCCTCTCCTCTCAAGCAGCATGCTTTCCGCTTGGTGTCCTGTAGAAGATGGTGTCCCTTCTGCCACCAGATAGTCATTCTCTTCTCAGCCACTCCAGCACCTTCAATCCTGCATGTTCCTCCTACAATGGGTATTCCTCGTCTCCTGTCGCCACTATGCCTCTCTTCCTCCTTTGGCAGGACCAGATGGGCCTCATCAGAGGGCTCCCAGGTAGTAGGGGCTGCCCCTCCACACTAACCGACCAGCAGCAAGCACCAGCAGCGCTCATCCATGCATCTCACATCAATCATGCATCATCCATCACTCAACCGCAGGATCAATAAGATCATCATCAATCCTCAGCTAGCAGCAGCAGCAGGATCAGCAAGGACGCAGGGATCACCAGCAGCAAGAGTAGCCACCAGCAGTGCCAGCAAAAGACCAGGAGGCACGAGCAGGACCAAGCAGGACGAGGAGCAGCTTACAGGGTACCACACGCAGCAGAAGCACCACCGCCAGGGCAGCTTTCAGCAGAGTAAAGCACGAGCAGAAGCAACAACCGCCAGGAGCAGCTTCAGCCGACGTAAGCATGAGCAGAAGCACCACGCCAGACAGTCATCGATCAGCTCCTCAGAAGCAGAAGCCAGCAGAAGGCCCAGCAAGAAGCACGAGTCAGGGACAGGAGGGCGGGAGGGTGGCCCTGTCCCTCTTGCAGGGATGGCGGCATGTTGCTGCCTTTCTTTCTTCCCCATGGTTGTGGGTTGTGAGCTGGCAGGGAGGCTGCAGGCACCAAGGCTGCAGGAAGGCTGGCACCAAGGCTGGCACCAACGGCTGGCAGGAAGGTGGCAGGCATCAGGCATCAAGGCTGGCAGGCGGGAGGCACCAAGGCTGCGTCAGGCAGACTGGCTGGCAGGGACGGCTGGAAGGCAGGCTGGCAGCAAGGCTGGCAGGCAGGCAGACTGGCAGGGAGGCGGCCAGGAGGCTGGGAGGCAGGCTGGGAGGAAGGCTTGCAGCAAGGCTTGCAGGCAGGCATGCATGCAGGGCAGGCAAGGCAGTCAATCCGTCCGGCAGCAGGTCTTTCCTCCGAATGGTGACCTGCTTCCGAGCTGCTTCCCTTTATATCCGCGGGCTTACGCAATGCATCCCCCACAATGTGCAATTAACGCTGTGCATCCATTAGGCTCTTGCTGTGCATCCGCTAGGCTTCCGCTCTGCATCCACTTCATCCGCTGTGCATCCGCTGTGGCATCTGCTTCTCCATTCCGCGTCCCTCTGCATCCTTCATCGTTCCGCGTCCGCTTTGCTGAGGTCCCCCAGAAACCTTGCGGATGTGCCATCCGCTCTCATCCGCTTCATCCGCTGGGCTTCGTTCCGCATCCGCTTTCCATCCGCTCTGCGTCTCCCGCGTCGTTCCTTTCCGTGTTATCCGCTCTGGTTAATGCAAATTTTGCCCCTTTTGAGAGCGGATAACAACGGATGGAACATTTTTCGTCCCCGTTGTGTCCTTTTTACTAACGTTTTGCATCTGTTGGGCAGTGTGACAGGGCCTTTATATTTTTCCCCTTATACTTTCAATCTTTGTCCAGTGTTATTATTCCGATCCAAAGGTTAAACTCTGAACCATTCTGAAGAGTAAAAAAAAGCAGAGAGCTGGTATGATTATTAAAGGAAATTAAATTTTAATTGCAATTTATCTGCTAGGTGGCACTGAGGAACTATTGAGACCATTTTATAAATGTTATTGCCATTTAAAACTCTTTTCAGTTAGTGATTTCAGCTTTTCTAGGCAGCATTTTCCACAAGTAAAAATTTAATTAGCACATGAATAGTACTGCAAAATCTAAACTCTGCATTTTGCTTATAAATGGGGTTTTCTATAACTTAATTCACCATTAGGAGAGTCTATTACATTATGGTGAGTAATACATATTCAAGGATCCTGGGTGGCAACTGATAATTGCTATCAGTCATATTTCAAATTGAAGAAGAACTGAAGAATAGACCACAAGTAAGAACTAAGAATGCACTCATTTGCATCATTTAAGGATATTCTGCTTTAATGTTTACACATCAGTTGTCAGAAATATCAGCACAATACATTTTCATCCATACAAAACAAGCTAGCAAGTAAATATCAGAAAATTTAAAAAGGGTTATTTGCTAAGAATTTAGTAGATCTTCAAATTTTACTGAGGGAATGTTTGCTCCTGTCAAGCCAAGGAACAAAGGAAAGTTCCATGAGTGTTTTCCAGCTTTTTATGAATCAACCCCCAAAGAAACTTTTCTGATTTAAAAAAATTCTGAATTAATGTATATATTTCAACCATTTTTAACTGGTTTGCATATTCACTCACAACAAGATATACATACATACGATTGTGTGTGTATGTGTGTGTACATACACACATGTACACAAAAGCACACTTAAATAGAAATCTAAATAAATAAAGAACCTTGTACTTAAATGAGTCCTGGTACTTTTCCGGATTGCTTTATACAGCTTCAGAAGCATCTTTTGCTGTTATAAGTCCATTCACAATCCATTTTTCATTCTCTGTGAACCTTAGTAAATTATGGTTTTTAAAAAAAAACATTGTCTATTTTTTTCAAGAAAATACCATGTCCTTTATACAAGTTAGAGTAATACATAAAAACTTTTGTATAGCCATATTGTCCATTTATATAGTATCTCCTTAAAGTTTCAGAATCATTTTCTTTGCTTTCTCTTTTCTTAATTGATATGCTCGCCATTTTCCTGGTTTGTTGGCAAATTTAAAATTATTTTGTTTAGTGTAGTTCATCTTTATTTCCAGTTCTATTATTGTTCACATAGATAACTGTTGCTTTAAAAGTTTAATTTGATGTGAAATGCTTATCTTTTCTGGCAATTTCTTTAATTCTTCACCTTTTCTTTTTATTTCATCCAAAATTGCGTGCCTTTTTCTCTTGAGTCTTCTTTTTAAGTTCAGTATTGTGTTGGATAAAATGACTTCTAATGAAAGCTTTACTTGAATCCCAAATTACTTGTAAATCAGGACCTTTATTTGAGTTGGACTTCTATTAATTTCTTTTTATTTCAGCCTTACTATTACACTGTATGATCAGCAAAAGAGATGATAGAAAAGAAGCATTACATAACAACAACAACAACAAAATACAAAGACATACAAATACAAATAGAGCGACTGTGGCAAAGGCAAGCAAGGGTAGTTCCAATAATAATAGGCAATCCCAAAACAACACCACTTGAACACCATTGATAAATTTGCTATCGGTCAATTGCAGAAGGCAGCTTTACTTGGAACAGCTTTCATCTTGCAATGATATCTGTAACACCATCAAATGTCTAGATTTGCCTATCCCAGGTCCATATTTAGGACTTGATAGGTACACAAAAATGCCAAACCCAGTCTGAACATCTGGCTGACTGTGTGATGATCAATAGTGATGATGATGATGATGTAACAATTATTATAATGGCATAGGGCATTAAATCTCTAACAAATGTTCCATTCTTGTGGGGAATAATTTCTCTAACTTTCAACATTATTTTTGTTTACTTATTTACAGCATTATGTAGTTTACTTATTCTGTAATACAGGGCCAAACTGTATTACCTGCATACCTGATTTGGAATCAACCTGATTTGGAATCATCCTTAATCTTTGACTGGCGTACCAAGAGTCACACTCAAAATATATCCCAGCATCAAGCAAAAAAAAAAAAAAAACCAAATGGGGTCTGGGGNAAAAAAAAAAAAAAACACCAAATGGGGTCTGGGGAAAAAGATTGAATATAAATCAGATTAGTGTATATAAATTAAGTATATTTCCCACTTTTGTCACCTTAAAAATTACAATTCAGTAGTCTTCTTGGCAAGGACCTGGAGACAGTATGTAAGTGTTTCAGGAATGCTGATTGCATACCTCTGCTATAAGCCAATAGCACAACGGCTAATTCAAGAATTTCAGATATGTAATTATAGTGTCCCCACCACTGAATGTGTAGCTTCCAAACACCAAATATAACATTAAATGTTCCTATTGACCTTAAGTACAGATCAATTAAATAATTGTAGTATTCTAAAATTAAATGACTTTTGATATAAGCTTTCTCAGAGAAAAAATAGCATTCTCATTTTTTAAGTGTGCAGATTAAATGTAATTTATTATTGATAGATTATGTGTCATCAAGTAGGTGTTGATTCTTAACAATCAAATATGTAAATTTTCTCGATGCCCCTTCCTTGGTCCTTCAAATCTTCCTTGGTCTTTCAAATCTTTCAACAGTACATCTAACAACGGTGTATTTGAATCAATCTGCCTTTCTACAGGTAGTCCTTGTCTCTTGTCTACTGCTCACCTGAGAGTCTTCTCTATTTTTTTGTTAGCATGTGAAGTTAAAGACATTACACAGTAGTTGACACATTCCGTTTGCCAACACTCTGTTTAATCTCCCTTTTTGGGGATTGGAACGTAGATTGATCTCTTCCAATCTATTGACCAACTTTGCTTATCACACTGCTGTGAGCGTTCCATCGGTTCCTGCAGACTTTCAACTTGATGAGTTCAGTGCTGTCTTATACATCTTCCAGTTATATGGGACATCTTCTGAGGAATCTTTAATGTTGACATCTCTGCTAGAAAATATTTCAATATACTTGTTTCATCTTTGTTCCTCATCCTTCCCAGGATCACACACAGGCCTGCCACACTGAAGCATCACAGCAGGACATGAGGAGAAATCAGAAATAATCATTTCTATGCAGAAGTATTTTTAGTATTTATTTGATTTGTCAATCGCTTACAAGATATAGGTATAAGAATAAATATAGTTTTGAATACATGAGGTAGATACTTATAAGAAAAATATAAAACAGTAGGACAGGGACAGTAAGCACGATTGGTGCGCTTATGCACGCCATTATGCATACATTACTGGGGGGAAGCTGATTTGCTTTTACAAATAGTGCAAAGAGAGCAATATAAAGTACATTGTTAATAAATAATTTAGCATTGGCAGAGATATTTTTCAAATTGAATAAAGACTTCTCAGTTTTGAAATTCATTGTCCTGAGATAGCTAACTGCCCATTTCCCTGGCAACCATTACATACAGAAGGAATATTTATTGTTAGATTATTATCACATCAAATATTTCAGTTTTATTCTTTTCAAGCTGATTTCTGTATTTTCATGTGGCTATTTATGTTATGTTATCTTTTGATGCATGGGATTTTTATCTTAGTGTGGATATTATTCTTATCTATGATTACTTTGTTGTTGTGAATCAAGTAAGTTGAATCTAAATCTCCACTGGCAGATAATTAACTGACTCACACTTTTCTTCCCAGGAATGGAATTCTGCTATGCAAGGATTAAAATCAGAGGCTCTCAAAATACTGTTTTCAGAAGAGTATGCAGAAAAAGAGCATCTAAAGCTTTCAAATAAAAAAATGAACTTACTGGAACAAGAAGTAAATCACTGTTTCAAAGAACGGAAAGCGTTGTTACAAGAAGCCAATGACTTCTTCAATGCAGCAAGGAAGGTTAGCCAAAAATTAAAATTCCTAACAGAAACCTTCTATAAAGATGAACAAGGAGGTCTGTTCTCCCTTAGATTTGTCACTCTATTGATATACAGATGAAATGGGAAGGGCAATATCTGCAAACCAACCTCACTTTCTGGCAGCAAAACTTCTTTTGGTGTCCTCCTCGATTTTATTAATGAGCTTATAGAGCACTTCCACATTGCTATGGTTTATATACCCAATTCCTTAAAAACAGTTTGAAATCAACCTTTAGAATACCAAAGCATATCTTTTTTTTAAAAAATAGATTTTTTGTTTTTACTATATGAAGAAAGATCAACAGTTTCAACATCTATATCAGTGGTTTCCAAACTTTTTCAGTCCATCGCCCCCTTGATGCTACAAACTCATCCTCGGTGCCCCCCACTCAGGGGTGGGATTCAAATTTCTGTGGGCATGGACTAATTTGAGGGTGTGGCTTGCTGGTCATGTGACTGGGTGGGCATGGCTTGCTGGTCATGTGACTGGGTGGGCATGGCTTGCTGGGCATGTGACTGGCTGGCATGGCTTGCTGGCCAGGCATGGCTTGCTGGTCGCATGACCAGGTAGGTGTGATCTGGTGGTCATGTGACTGGGTGGGCATGGCCAGGTGACTAGCAAACCAAATACACGTGGTCCTCACTTAATGGCTGGTTGCTTAGCAAATGTTCTAATTGTGACTGGCCTCCCCAGAGTTACTTAACCTGTTTTTGGAGTTTTGACAGCTATGCACACACATACACACACACTCCCTTCTAACCCTGTTGGAGCAGGTCATTGCACTATATTTGGCAAAGCATCTCTGATTAGATTCTAGCAGTGAATAAAATCTAATCAGAGATGCTTTGCCGATTCTTGTTGATTGTTTTTATTTGTATCTCTGTATTTTATGTTGCTGAATTGCATTGAGTTGTGTCCCTTCTTGTGCACAACCCAGAAGCTTTTGTGATTCTTTGCAGCAAAATTATCGACCTCTGGCTTTGCTCTACTTTTAACATGCCGGCACTGCCGCGTTCTAGGTGCCGGCCCCGCAGGTCCACCCCCATTGAGCCCACTGAACCGGAGGGACCTGCCAAGCAAGTCAAGTCAATGGGGTGAGCCTGAGAGAGGGAAAGAGAGAGAAAGAAGAGAGAGAGACAGAGAGAGAAGGAATAAAAGAAGAGAAAAGGGAAAGAAAGAAAAAGGACAAAGAAAGAGGGGGGGATGGAAGACGGGCAGAAAGAAAAGAAATAAAGAAGGAGGGAGGGAGGAGAAATAATGGAGACTATTCTAGTCCAATCACCTGCTCCAGCAGGGTTAGAAGGGAGTGTGTGTGTGTGTGTTCTCCTTGTAATTTACTGGTACATTTTGGTTTTGCCTTCTTCAGAATTGGCACTGTCATTAATACATTGGGGAAAAGTAATTTTTAGAATGGAGATCAGGTCCAATGGATCCTGTTTAAAGCCTCAACAAAATGTGAGAGCTTCCAAATAGTCTTGACCATGTTTTGTCCACAAAACCTTTAATAGAAGCCAAAGATGTTTCAATGTGCTGGCAAAAATGGTTCAGTGTGGAAAAGGGACTCAGTCTAAACTAGGCCTCATTTCAATCTGATGCATTAGGTCTCTCTCTCTCTCTCTCTCTCTCCCTCCCTCCCTTTCCATCCAAAAGAGATGGAAAAGATTCAAGGACAATTCCAAGAAAAAAATTATTTCTCTTGGAAGAACTTCTGATGCCAGATAGTTGGTTCTATAGTCCACATTTTGTGGTCCAATATTAGGAGTGGTTGAAGGAAAGAGATTGCAATATGTAGATGGATTATGGAGCTAACTGATAATTAAGATGTCAAGCCACAAAAGCAGCTCATGTTTAATATGCCCTTTCCAGAAGCCCAAAGGACCACACAGATGGAAAGGTTCCATCTTCTACTTACCAATAGAATTTGTAATAATTGGGATTCGTTTGGGAATTTTAGTTCCACTAGGTTCCATCTGCTGGTTTACTGTAAATAAAGAAGACAATGGGAACTGGATTCTTTTTGAAGATCTTAATGCCTGTGTTAGTTTTATGATGTAAGATATTTCCTAAATCAGAAGTGGAAGTCCTGATGCTGTTGAACCTACCCAGCCCACCCAACATGGCCAATAAGTCATGTATGTTGAAAGTTGTAGTTAAATAGCATTTTGAAGTGCAAAATTTAACGATGTTACTCTAAACTGAAAAGAAGAAAGCTGAAGTGAATAGCATAGCCATGGGAGGTGCTATGTTCTTCCTTAGGGATTCTTAATACAGATTCCAGACTAAGTTGTAATTTAAAACTATTTATTGCACAACAGTTTTAGTCACAGCACTCACATACTCTTTCAGGCTTTTCTTTTAAGTCCTTTCAATTTCTGTTTACCAGAAGTCATTATGTTGTTCCCTTTGTACATAGAAACAATGATAAGCCAATTCTCTCTCCCTCCCTCCCTCTCTCTCTCACATACACACACACACACACACACACACACACACACATGGAGGGANAAGCCAATTCTCTCTCCCTCCCTCCCTCCCTCTCTCTCTCACATACACACACACACACACACACACACATGGAGGGAGGGAAGGAGACAGAGAGAGAGAGAACCCAAAGCTACTTCATGAATTCTAGAAGGTATTCTAATAAATCTGCCATATCTAGCTATCATTCTCTGTATGAAGGTAACTTCAGAGCTTCCAGTTTTTCCACTAAACTGCTGTCTCTGCTCCAGCATTCTATGGTGAAAGAGTCTCTGTACTGTGAGATGCAGCAGTTGTGCAGTCTGAAGTAGAAGGGATTGCCACATCACTGTGGTTCAGCTGAGATGGAACCTTTTTAAGATGCTTGACATTTTAATTAAAATGCTACCATAATTCAAATGAAGACTCAGAAATGCTCCAGAAGATAAGGTCATACATGCTTTGATATATTGGCTGAAGTTTTATCACCATCCAAATTGTTATCAGTGAGAATCAAGTCCCTACTTTTCAACCATCATTTAACTAAACATGTGGCATCAGCTTAATGTTTCTTTTGGACCCACTATTTTTGATGATGTCCTGCAACAGCTGAATCATCCACTTTCACAGACCAAGATGGTTGGTACAAATGTGCCAAGAAAGAAGCAATTTAGCAGGTGTCTGCTTTGAAGCCCTTGTGCGGTAGGATGATGTGCAGTTAAAACCTTAGCAAATTCCTTTTTCCAGTTCCCCTCCCTTCAAACTTTGTGAACTGAAATTTCTCTTGCTCTTTGGAAGCACAGATATGCTTAATGTCACATAGGAAAAATGTGAAAGCTAAGTGACCCACAAAGGTTGTTCATGATCTGTAACCGCTTCATAACGAGATACAAAATGAGCAAAAATATAAGGTGGTGCACAGAGAATGGCAACAACTGAAATAAGTGTCAAACAAAGCTGCCTCAGGGTAAGAATAACAATAACACCTAGACTTATATACTGCTTTGCATGCTTTACAGCCCTCTCAAAGAGGTTTACACGGTCAGCATATTACCCCCAACAATTTGGGTCCTAATTTTATCCACCTCGGAAGGATAGAAGGCTGAGTTAACCTTGAGCCTGCTGAGATTTGAACTACCAAATTGCAGGCAGCCAGCAGGCAGCAAAAGTAGCCTGCAGTACTACACTCTAACCACTGCATCATCGCGTCTCATAATCAGTGATGTTGCTTATTCTATGGAGTTTATCCAAGGAGGAGATGATAGGGAATAGTGGGTGATTATCATTTAAAGGTTGAGTTTGCATTTAAGCAGTACAATTCTTGATGAAGCACTCCATGCCTGAATCAATATTTGCCTGTTAAAATCTGCCATGCAGAATCTGTTTTCTAACACATTATTTATTTATTGATTGTCCAATCGCTTACAAGATAGATAGGTATAAATATAATATGAGTAAGAATCAGGAAATAGGTACAAATAAATGGGGACAATAGGACAGGGACGTTTAGGCATGATGGTGCACTTATGCACACCCCTTACAGACGCTCCTTAAGAATGGGGTGAGGTCATAATGGAATAGTTTTTGAGGTTAAAGAGCGGGGGGGGGTTAGACAGATGTAACAACAGAGTCCAGGTAGTCCATCCCAGGCATATTGCCATCTTCCGTTGCTGAAGTCGTACTTTCTGCAATCAAGTTTGGAGTGGTTTACATTGAGTTTGTATCTGTTGTATGCTATTGTATTGTTGCGCGGTTGAAGCTGAAGTAGTCATTGACTGAATGGACATTTGTAACAGATAATTTGTGTGCTACTCTTAAGTTCGAACTGTAGGCCGGCATGTTCAAGATTGTCCAAGCCCAAAATCTCAAGCCCGAGTGAGATTTAGGTGAAGTAGGGTATTCTGCTGCCAAGCAGAGGAATATAGTATCTTCTCATGAAATACTTCTGGACTCGCTCAGTTGTAAATTATATCTGATATAGTACAGATTCCAGACTGATGAGCCTGTATTCGAAGTATTGGTCTAGCAAAAGTTTTGATGCCTTGGTTAGGCAATTAATATTTCCAGAGGAGAAGCTTCATAAGAATTAGATTTACAAAACTCTTTAATGCCTTTCTGGCAATAACTGTTACCAGTGAGCTCTGGTGCTTAAGTCCATTGATGAGTACTCCAAGGTCTTTGATAGAGTGAGGAACATCAAGCAAGGTCATATCTGCACTGATTATTATTTTTTTTTTACACGTTTGGAACAGAGCATTGTTGCTGAGATTTGGGAGTTGCCAATTGTTTGACCATTCAGACACATAATCAAGGTCACTTTGAAGGAACAGTAGCATTGTCGGATGGTGTTGAATAGGTTTATGTGCCATCTGCGAAAGGACTCAGTTGCTTTTAAGGTGATCACAAGGATCATTGATATATGAGTATAAAAAGTGTGGGTCGCCCGAGAACTCGCCCCTTGACACTCGCTGTTTAACTGGAGCAAGGTTTGATATAGGCCGCTCCTATTTTTACTATTTGTGTGCCTGTTTGACATGGAACATAGTAATGTACTTATGGAGGGATCCGGAAATGCATACGAGTTTAGTTTTAACAGTAGTTTGTCATGTAAAACACTGAGAATCAAAGGCTTTGCAGAAGTCTATGTAATTGTGTTCATAGCTTACTCTGGTCAAGTAGTCCATATGTTTTTGCAGTGTAGAAGTTGAAGATTGCAGGAAATTCTTTTCCTGAAACCAAATTGTTTTTTTTGAGAGTAGGTTGTTTGACTCTAAGTGCAAGGGTGATGAATTGGTTAATGATTGATTCCATGACTTTGCATGTGACACAACACAGTGAGATTTTGGTCTGTAGTTTTCAACCAGGCTGGGGTCACCTTTTTTGAAGATAGGGATGACTGTAGCTAAGGACCATAAGTTCAGTAAAGAGCTGGTTCTGAATGATATCTCATATATAATACTTAGGGGTTCCTCTATGACAGAGGAGAGCTTTTTAAAGAAATATGCACATAATCCATTGGGGCCAATAGATAGGGATGGTTTTTGGTTATGTAGTGCCTTTTCTATGTTATCTTCTGTAAAGTCAATATGTAGTAGATCATTACAGTTAGTTGTGGTACAACAAGGAAATATGGGGCATGAGCCATTACTGTTTACAAAGACTGAACTGATCTTGGGTTATCTCATGAACTAAGTATTTTGGCACTTTAGATTCAGGTATAACAATCTAAGAGGACTATTCTATGTATAGGAAATTCAGAAACAAGTTTAAATGGTTGATTTGAAGCCATTCCTTGGAATTGTGTAATACTATATATCAAAATCTTTCGAGCAAAGCAACATGGAGTTCTTTTAATGAGAGTGCCTCAGATTCTAGCATAAATAAACCAACAGCCTAATAAACTTACTTCTCCACCAAAGAGTTTGATCCATAAACAAATAATGAAAAGGCAAAAATAATGAGTCACATTTATTTTTCAAAAAATGTTTTGAACAACATAATTGTAAGTTTACAGTTGTTTGTATGGTGGTAAAATGCTGTTTTTATTTATTGTATCTATGTAATTTATCTATCTTAACCCTCATGTACTTCAGACAGTTTTATGTGATTGAAGTATGTGTATAACTAGATGGTGAATTGTTAACCATTTAAATGAATGTCTCCACAGATGAATGTTAAAATAGCTTACAGCAGGGGTACCCAATCCCTGGACCGCGGCCCACTATTGGGTCTTGAACCGTTCATCTGCCTGTTACTCACACAGAACCATCCCTTCTCCCCCCCTCCTGCCAGTCCACAAAGCCAGAAAGGTTGAGGAACTTTGGCTTACAAACATCACAAACTCTATTATATAATAATCTTAGCAGGGGTGAAATTCAAAAATTTTTCCCTACAGGCTCTGTGGCTGTAGTAGTGGCTTGGTATACTTGGTATAATAGTAATAGCAACCAGCGGTGATTTTTTATTGATTCAAATAGTCCCTACCACCTTTCCCGAGGTGGGTCTAGGTGGGAATTTCACCCCTGTTAGATATAACTCTCCCATATTTGGTCTCATTCCATACTTCTCTCTTAAGTCCTTCCTCTTCCTATTTGCTGCAGCATCTTGTGGGACTTCTACAGCTACAGTTAAGGCAAGAGAACAGATGAATTACATGGAAACATTCAAACATTGTAAAAACACAATCTATCTATCCATCCATCCACTCACATATACTTATACAAACACTCTCACATACATACATACATACATACATACATACACAAAAGAGAGAGAGTATCTTTATATACACACACAAAGAGAGAAATACATACACTCTGTTTATTCTTTTGCCACATGTTTAAAAACATTGATTATCAAAGAAATCTCATTGTGTGGCTATAATTTGAATAGCTTAATTATAAGAAAGAGTTCATGTTTTGTTTTGTTTAGAATTACATTAGCAGATAGAGAAAATGAATAATCCTTGCTGGGATTTTGGAAAATTAATTAATCTTCAGGTTGTTATTTTTTTTAACAAGACTTTGAGATAACGAATTTAAATTATCCAAATCAGTTTTTGTTCTTTTATGTTAACAACCAATGCATTCAATTAACAGTAGGAATGAAAATTAATTCAAAATAGTTGTCTCTCCCACTTCACTCAAAGAAGAGGTTATTTTGAGTAAGACTAAAAATATTACTTCTAAGAGTATTGAGAAGGCTAGTGCTAGAATTTCCAGATATTCTGAATTTAATTCGGAGCATCCCTTAGTATTGACCATGTTAATTAGGGGATTATTCTCCAGTACTCTGAAATTTACAATTGCTAAAAAGACCTTAAAATTAGCTATAAGTATATTATTTTACATAATTGATGTAGAAAATTTAGATCTCAGCAGGGAACATTTTTTGTTCATAGGACAAGTCTGTTTCTACTTCAAGATCATAGCATTTTCAAAAATTTCAGTATATCTCTCATCAGCATAATACGGAACAACATTATCAAATTTGCAATAATAACGAGTTCTTAACATCTATCAACCTATTGATCACCTGGCAATGTGTGATGGGTGTTTTAGTTTTGAGTAGGAAAATATTGGAGAGAATCCAATAGTATGTGTTGAGGTAATTCCCCGTTAGGAAAATGAGCACACACAGGGAGACATAGTGAGAGTGGTGAAGAATTACACATAATCAGCACACAGTTACACTGTATGGTAAAATGTAGATTTTTACTTCCAGTAAAATGGTTAAGCAAAGTTCAGCAAACAGTCCAAGCCATTCACGGTTAAAGCAGCCAGTTTTCAGTCCAGGGATAATCCAAATCAAAGCCCAGTATCAAAAACAGTTCAGTAATAGACTTACATCAAATCCAAGAATAACGATGATCATCGGTAACAGTCAATAGGGAAATGCAGGAACCACAACACTCTCAGCAACAACACAACAGAACAACCCAGGTTTCTGGCTCCATCTTATGGCCTTTTGAGAAACCACAACCAATTACAATTTTAGCATTCCCTTAAAGAGACAGTATTAAAATGTCTATCCTGGTTTATATATTTTCCAACCCACTGTTAGGTGACTTACATTCCTAACAGTATGGATTGTTTTCATTCAAGTAGTCATGAATTTTGGAATCAATACAGTGTAGAAAAACAAATCCTGTCCAGTTCCAAGCCGGGAGAAAGGCGCTGGAAATAAAATGGAGGCTGGCTACAAGGAAAAACAGTCTCTGTTTATTTTGTTTCCAGAAATGTCAGTGACAACCCATGTTTCTGGGATGGCTGAAAAAATGGATGAGTCAGTGAATGGGTTTTTATAGAGTTCTGGGGTTTAGTGATCGAGATGTTCCAGGGGGTTGTGCAATGTAGTGAGCCTTGTGTCTTTTGCTATTCTAATAGTGGTGGGTAAATCCTATTATGTCCTAAAGGTCCTGCCCTGTCCTTAGAATTTGGATGGGGAAATGTAAATTCTTTATTCCATCAGTTCCAGCTTCTATGGGAACGTGTGGCGGTAAGGGTTTTGTTTATGAATAGGTTGGCCCAGTCTTGGGCTACAACCCAAGGATACAAATGGATGGATACAAAATCTCCATTACAAAAGACCAGGTTTTTTTTCTGCTTGAGGCTGTTTTCCTATGACAGGGCTGCTTTCAGCCTTTGTTAAATTTTTTCTCCATTATTTCTTGGGGAAAATATACTATTCTGCCTCTCTTAATATTCCACAAAATATTTCATTCTTGGGCAGGGGGCTTCCCACAACAACATAAGGCATCAAAGAGGCACTTATTATGACAACTCTCTTTAGAATTTACTTGAAAAGACTAATAAAATGATACCATCATACAATTTTCTGAGATAACTGACTGGCCACTCTGTGGGAAAAAGATCTAGGGAGATGTTTGAGAAAAATATAGAGTTTGCCCATGAACTGGATAAAATATCACCTGGGACTGTATTTTTCTGACTTAAAGCCAGATCCTTAGAGATGTTATAAAAATCTATAGCATAAAATTGATAGATAGTTGATATTTTCTCAAAGAGTCTTTTCCTGCTGCTATCTAAACTTCACTTTTCACGTTTATGGCAAGAAATGTCCAGTTTGAAAAAGCAAATCCAATTATATCAAAGCTGAAATTAAATTACAAAGATCACTGTCACACATTGCAGCAATTAAAATATCACACACGTAGAGCTCTTACATGACAAGAATTGATTTTATAATATAAGAAAAACAGAATGGATTAGAACCAGTGCTGGGATTCACTTTTTCAAACTACTGGTTCTGTGGACGTGGTTTGGTGAGCGTGGCAGGGGAAGAATACTGTAAAGTCTCCAGTCAGAAGTGGTATTTGCTGCTACTCAAAATTTCCGTTACTGGTTCTCTATAACTGGTCAGAACCTGTTGAATACCACCTCTGATTAGAACCAATAAAATGCATCTGTGAACAGGGGACTTATGATCTGTTATAAATTTTCCACTAGTTTAAAGTGAGATGAGATTGTTTTCCCCGGATCTGCTGTTAATGATTGGGAGAATAATCTGGACTAAAAGAAAAGGTGGCATGGAGACTTCAGAAAAAGAGGGAATTAAAAAATCTTGTAGAATTTCTTTTTGTCAAAATTCACATTAATATTGTGCATGTTTGGTTTGGTGCAGCAACCAAGCAAAACAGATACAGACTTCAATGGATAGTTAGGACTGCAGAAAAAACAGTTGCAACCAGCCTGCCTTCAACTGAGGACCGGTATACTGAATGTGTCAGAAAGAAGGCTGAGAAAATATCTACAGATCCCTCATATCCTAGATGTAAACTGTTTCAACTCCTCCCCTAAGGTTGCCGCTACAGGGCATTGCATGCTAAAACACAGAGAGAGTTTTTTCCCCATGTGCCATCACTTTGTTGAACACCTAATTCCTTTAGTATGTTTTATGTCTAAGGATATTTAACCATTTAGTATGGCTATATTACTATTATCCTTCTCATCTTTTCTATTACCTTCTCCTATTGGTATCTGATGATTATATTGTTTGTATATACACTGAGAGCTTATGCAACACAAACAAATTCCTTGTGTGTCCAATCACACTTAGCCAATGTTCTGTTCTGTTCTGTTCTGTTCTATTCTATTCTATTCTATTCCACGATGTCAACCAAATAAGAATGCAACCAAAGAATGATGCATTATATACTCTTTCTACAATGTCATAGAGATGAAAAATGGTTTATTGAAAGTTTTTCAAACAATTGTCTTAATCGTAGCTGGCAGTCACCATGCTTCTTATAACTTTTTCAAATTGTTTTTTTATTTGACAGGCATATGATATACTTGAAAATGTAGAGGCTTCCCTTAAGCTTTTTGAATGTAAAGTTTTCAGCTTGCCCATTTTGGCAATAAAACACGAGGAACTACAAAATGAAATTAAAAATGGATCAGATGATGCTCTTCAGAAGGGACAAGCCTTACTTAGCAAACAAGATGCTCACAGGTAAGTATAATTTGTAACTGGAGAGCTCCACATACTTTATAAAATGTATAGATGTGAGAATCCCTATTGGAAAATTAGGTTTCTTCCAGTGGTTAAATGGTATTGAAATTCAGTCTTAAAATAGAGACACTCAAATCTGGGTTTCTAAGTTCATATATAGGGTTATTTTTATGGAAACTGTTCCCTATTGTGTTCAATTTGGGTGTATTAGTTTTCTTTTATAGGTTCATATATGGAATCATTTTTAAGAAGCTCTTTCCTCCCCATTGTGTTCAATTTGGGTGTAATCTTTTTGTTTAGGTTGGGATTTCTCACTTTGTTGGTTGAGTTTCAGAGTGGCTAGAATTGCCTCTAGACTCTTTATTTTTTTCTTAATTGTAATTGCCCTCTTCCAAATCCACTTATGATAGGTTTGGATCCCAAGTGACTCTACAGAATTTTGTTAGGCATCTCTCAAAGCCCATCTAACTAATTTCTTTTCTAGATGTTCTAAAGCCAGGACAAGTAATGGTGAAGACTCCAAGTCTTGTTATGACTCCAAGCCTTCATTTCCATGTCATAGACATTGTTATGACAAGCAGTATTGGAGCCAGCATAAATGACTGGAAATTGTTACATAACATGGATGCTGTTATAAATAAATAAATAAACAAATAAACAAACAAACAAACAAATAAATAAATAAATTTATATAAGCAGTAAAATCTATATGGCAAAGAAGGAAAACTTTGATCTTGTTCTTTTCCCAGTATCATTACAGTAAATGGAAATTGTCCTGATAGAAAATAGCATTGTTTTAAATGAAAATTATATTAAGTTGTACATCAGTACAATGGAAATAAAGGAACAGCTGGTTTTCAATTATATTAGTTAATTATCCTGTTCTATATCAAAGGAAGAAAATTCTGCCTTTTACCAGTCCAGACTATTTCCACCAATCCTCATTTGGGGTGGGTGGGCAGTAAGTGATTTTTTTTTCCCCAGTTCAGCTTTCACAACCATACTTTTATTCTGAACAGGGGCTTTCAGATCTAATAAAGTTCCAACTGAGAATGCAATTCTTTTTTAAGCACTCAAATGATTTTCATGTTCACTATTAATATTTTAATGGAGTTTGTATTGCTATTTAATTTCACAATGCTTTTCCAGAGAAAATTTCTGTTACAAATTAACTGAAGGTAACAATTTGTTCCTTAAGTGCAATTTTCTTATTCTAATTGTATGTGATAAGCAGTTTGAAGAGAACAATCTTGCGTCTTTGCATTATTATAAATCAGCACCCTGGAGCTCAAATATTTAGCATGTTTGTTGGTTCTTTGCCACATGACTGTGTGTTATTTTTTGTTTAAAACAACATTTTTAGAATAAGTGCTAGTCTTAAAACTCATAGGGGGAATATTCACTGTGAATTGTCTGTAAAAGCACTTGACAGCTAAAATTTGGATCTGAAATAGAAGGAGTTACGGATTTTTTAAAACGTGCATTTTAACTTAGGATCTAATTTTGATAAAACCGTTTAAATGGCATACTATATCAAATATACTTAATGTTCTTAGAGTGTTAGGCAATGCTAATTATGTACTTATGTATGATTCGACTTATAATCGATCAGTTAGCAACTGTTCAAAGTTAAGTGGACCCCTCAAATCAACCTAATTTTAAAGTTACGTGACCGTACCTGCCTGATTACATGATCACATTTTGGGCACTTGGCAACCAGCTCAACTATACAGCCATTTGCAATGCCCAGGGGTCATGTGACCCCATTTTTTGATGGTTTTTGCCAGTTTCTGTCATTTACTTCAGGTTTCCAGTTAAAAAAAATGCTTTTTGGCTAAAATGGATTCACTTCATGACCACCATATTTAGTTCATGTTTCTGCAAAAAAAAAAAAAAACTGAAAAATCAGATCTNAAAAAAAAAAAAATGCTGAAAAATCAGATCTGATGAATTCTGGATTCCATTACAGATACAACTTTACCTGAGGTAAAGATGGGAAATAAGAACTGGAACCCAATGGTATATCTTAAGCCCTCTTGCTATGCATGCATTCCTTTTATTATCATCGGGCTTTTTGAAAATAGAGCAACCATAAATAATTACAATATAAAGCATTAGAACACATACCATAGATAACATTATACTTTCATTTACCAGCCAGCATTAACCATGGTTTTATTACACTTTCAGTTCTTGGATGATTGGGATTCAGGAAAGAATGGACTACATTGAGAAAAAAGTAGATCAGTTGATCAGACAGTTTCCTGATCATGGAGAATTTACCTCAAACAAGGAATACCTAGCCATTTCCTTAGAAGATTACCTAAAGAAGGTATATTTTCCTGATATATGCATAGCAATAATATATTCAGAATACTAAAATGATATATTAAAAGATGTGTATAAACCTATTTCAAGTTCTCAATAAACCTACACATACATAATTTTAATTCTTTTTCTATCACTAGCATACGCGCAATGGAAAGGTTTCTAGCAATATAAGAAAGTGGGTTGTATATGTTCACTGCCTTGAATTGCCAGTAAAAAAATAAATTTACATGATTTCATCTTCTGAGGTTGGACAAGTCAAATTCACCCTTCCTCACCCCCTTCAAGGCCAATTCTTCTTTTCAGTGTAGGTAAATCTCAAAAGGAGCAGCTGTACTTCAAAAGGGAATGGAATTGGATAGGGTTAAAACAGGAAGGATTTTCCCTCCCTCCCTCGATACTTCCAACTCAATGGTTTCATTCCTTCCCCCCCATACCTGATAGGTTGATAAGAAAGCTATCTTCATCATCTCTATTCATGACTGGCAAAATATTGCCTTTGTCGGAGGAATAAAAATTGGTTGATTATACAGTACCTTAAGCACCAAAAAACCTGATATTAGCAGATCCATTAAAACAGTATTCAGTTAACCATATCAGAATGAATTCTGCCATTGGTTGCAAGCCATCACCAACAGAGAACAAAGACATTGTATTCTGCTTTTCTTGATCAATGATCTCTAATAGAATGTCTTAAAAACTGCTCTCAGAGCATATAGTAGGCAGGATTTTTACTTAATTGATAGCACTAAAACCATTCAATCTGAAGCTAACCTTAAAGCAGATCTGGGTATGTTATGGCCCCTGAGACCATGTCTAGGCCTTTGGCTGTCCCTGTGTGGCCCATGTGAGATAATCAGAAATTAGAAATCAAATGTAAATAAACATGCTGCAGAGTGCAGGAGAAGAAGTTGAGTCAGGTCAGTAGTGGGATTCTACCAGTTTCCCTACCTGTTTGGTGATCACGCACCTTGTGTGCACACAGCTTTCCAAACACCAGCTGAGGCTCTGCTGTGCCAATCAGCTGAAAGGATAAAGAAGTGAAAAATGCAGGGGTGGGTGGGAGAGCTATTCATGTGCTTTTCTCTTCTTTATCCTCTCAGCTGATCGTCGGAGCTTTTTTTTTTTACTACCGGTTCAACAGTTTGGCCAACTGGGTTGAACCTGTAGCAGTTCACCACTGAATCAGGTACAGTTCTGCACAGTAACAATGTGCTCCTTTGGTTGGCGGGCAGCCATAAGAGGGCAAGCAGAGAAACCATTTTTCTATGCCTGTGCACTGCTTGCCCCTCGCCTGGAGCAACCTGAGGAGTGGAGGTGAAGAGTCTGAGGACATCAAATCAGGTAACATTGGTTCGGTCCTCCACAACAATCCCAGTTTCTCATGTGTCCCCTTGGGAAAATTAATTGCCCACCTCTGCCTTGTAATGTTTCCTAATTAATCTCACAAAATAAAATTTGATGCTCAAATCAACTCTAGCATTTGTTAGCACAGGTTTTTGAAATAAGCAATAGAAAAGGATTAAGAAATATTAAATAAAAATAACAACTGAAGGCCTGGTTTAAGAAAAAGGGACAAAGGTCAAATTTGACTATACTAATGCAGTTATCTATATCTTTCCATATTTTCTACCCTTGCTTACACACCTGTCCTTCGGCAACATCCACACAGTGTTCCCTCCTTGCCTTTTGTTCTTTACACTGCCATTTACTCTCATTTTCAGTAACTCAATAATTCCATCCAGTCATGATCTTCTAGATTTTTTTCCATTTCCCTTTGACCTTCAAATTGTTTGTTTTGCAATTTTATCTTCTTTCATTCTACATGACCTGCCCTTCTTGTACTTTGTTCATGCTGATCACTTACTTTTGTATTAAGTTCACATTATCTTTCATTATAAATATTCAATCATGCTTTCAGATTTAAATTCCTTTGCCATGTATTTTGGCAAGCAGATTTATCTCCATATCGAGAAATACATATCATGTATTTGAAATGGATACTAATATGCACATACCTGTCAAAATGTACCATTCTCATTTTATCCTTGGGTTTCTAAATGTTCCACTCACCTTTTCTTTGTTCTCTTGTCTTATTCCTACCCATCAATTCATGTCACCTAGTAGAATTTTTTTGTTGTTGATTGCATTAATTCAGAATATTATAGTATTTTTCTCAACAAACTCATATTGGATTTTTCAATTATCACCATTTACTAGTGCATACTATCTAACTACCACTAATGTTCATACATTCATATGCATTTACAACAATCTAGATGACACAAGTTAATACTTTGACCTTCACTTGAATCTATTTCATTCATGTGTTACATTCCTTTTCTGCATGCATTTGTCAATACCACTCCACAAAATCAGAACATTTTCATTTTAATGTTATATCCTCATTCATTTCCTTATCTCTACAGATGTACATCATATCTACTTTACTTCCTTTTCCATTTGTTAGTTCTTCTTACACTATATAGCACAGTCTTCCATACATCTCCTTCTTTGAAGGGAATGGGTATTTCAGAAATGTGAAATATAAAAATAATACAAAATACAATATAGTTGTGACCAAACTGACCCATATTCACAAATTAGATAACCAGCTTCAGTCGTACCACAGCACATTCAGAATTCCCTGCCAATTGCCAATATGCCACAAATGCAACTGAATACAATTTTGTCACGATATGTGTGTGTGTGTGTGTATATATGTGTGTATATTATATCTAAAATCATAATATTATATAATTTTAAATGAATTTTATATATATAAAAAGGAAGACAGCTTTCCAAGAAGATGAGCCATTGTGGAGTATTACTCACCTTCATAATTGTACAAATTGCTTCCTCCTGGGCCAACTGACAAATAATATAGCAAATATTATATATCAGAATACTAATTAGAGTAACTTAAGGAAAAAGATAACACAATCATAAGACTATATTATTTTGAAAATATTAAGGGAATTGTGTTCTTGAAAGCTGTCTCACTTTACAATTCCCTACTGTTGAAATATTTCCACACAGTTTTCAGCTGTTGTTAATATCTGTTTAAATATAAAGGCCTCAACAAAGATTCAAAACATTGGTCCAGTACTCTCAGCTGCAGTAAATCCTGGATCATCTGCTCCTGAATCAGAAGAAGTCCTGAAAAAATATTTAGAGCTGGCGAATCAAACCAAGGTCAGATCTGATGCATTTGTTTTAATATCATCATTTTAAATGGTTAAATCATATGTTCATACTATGGGGTTTTCTTACAATTTTTCAAAAACTGTTAGTTCAGTACTACCACTATGCTTTTGTTTGGGTTGATTTCAAACATATTACACCAAAAATAATATATTCAGTATGGAAATATTTTCTTTGCATAAAATCAGCAAGCATCAAGGATGTTTACAGAAGGGGTGGGGGAGCCAAGGCTGCAACCACACAATTGAAATGCTCCACATTTTTATGATGTTACACATGTAACAAGTGGAAAAGAAGTATGACTTCAATTATATGATCATGGCCATCTTCTTGACTTTTTTTTACTCCTGCCTTCATCCCCATGGACACTCCTGTTGACTGTTGACATTTCACATGGCATCGATCCCTCACAGAGCCTTCCTGTACTAATTAGCACTCTTGGTCCTGTACCCCCAATTGTTCGAAAAGATCTTCCAAACTTTTTGTAGGATCCTAAAAGAGCTTTGTGGGCTTTTCAAACTGTTGGCCAGAGCTCAATAAATAGCTTTATCAGAAAGTCACAATTTCTTTTTCTTGTTTTTTTAAAATTGATCAATCTTGCATGGGCAAAGTTAGAGCATGATCAAAAATCATGTCCAACTTTGCTTCTCACTTTTTCTGTGTGGCAGGAAGTTGCAAATTTTCTGAACTCCCATGATCCATAAATTAACATTTAATTATTAAAAATAAACATTATTTTTACATAATTCTTGCCACAATTGAATCATTTTATTCATGAGAAAGGGAAATTATACATTCTTTTGGAAATGGGGGTGGTGGTATAAAAAGTCTGAGAACTCTTTTTTTGAGGGGAGGAAAGAATAAGTTTAGCTTTAGTGTGTAAACCATAATAAGATATACTGATAAACATTGTGTAATACACAATGTGTGTATTATGTGTATAATACACAATGTGTGTAAACTCATATGTGTTTGATAACCAATAGATGAGGAAATTATTTAATTTTCAAAATGTTAATGTACTTATTTTTCTCTGTTATACATTGTAGGAGATGGCTAATGAACTAGAATTGGCTGTAAGAATTTGTAAGGAAATGGAAGAACTAGAAACCACCGAAATAGCAGTTTTTTCAAACAAAACTGAGCTTTTAAATGAAGAACTGGCAACACTGAACAGAAATCTTTCCTTAAAACTCAAAATCCTGAAGCCATATGTAGCCTTCTTAAAGTCATCAGATGAGGTACTTAAACATATTTTGTGGGGGAAAATTATGATCAGAAAGATACCTTCATTTGGTGACATATTTAGACATACTCATAGAATAACAGAGTTGGAAAGGACCTTGGAGGTCATCTAGTCCAACCCCCCTTATTAGCCTCTACCTAGGATCAAACTCACAAGCCTCCTGATTGTGAGGCAAGAGCTCCACCTGTAGGCCACTGGATATAAGGGAATAATGTTCAGAATAATGTTGGACCAATCCCTGCTTGGTATTGATGTGTGTCAAACTTGATAGCAAAAACTGATTGAGAAAATTGCAGATACTTCCATGTTATTTTGACATAAAGAAATGACTAGCAGTCTTCTGGCTGATGCAGTGAATTGATCATTATTTTTTGTGGTGGCTGTTGCAGTGCTCACTGGGATGGGAGAAAATGGTCTCCTATAAAGCTTGTGGGAGTCCATTCATAGATAAAAAGTATATGTTGGAAGAATGTTGTAGCATATTTTAGTTCCTCTTCATTAAATAGAATTGGATTAAAAATTGAATTAAAGATAAAGGGTAATTTTAAAAAAGGTTAAATTGCTCAAGTGATCTTGTACAGGAGTCCCCAACTCTGCAGCCAGGCCACAGCCCACTTGGAACTGGGCTGTGGAAGTGGTGGGTGAATGTGCGTATGAAGCTTCATTTGTGAAAGCGGTGCGCATGTGTATGCAAAACCATCCTATCTCTCTCCCACTGCCACCGCTGTCATTTCCGCTGGTCTGCTAAGACAGAAAAGTTGGGGACCACTGATTGAGCATATAACTTCCTCCTAACTCGCTTCTCAAAGCGGGCAATACTATGTAAGAGCATTCAGAGTCAAACTATTGTCCCAAATAATTATCTCATAGTTATTTTTAAACATCATCCAGCACAGTACTCATCTAGCAAAAGTCACTGAAAGTGTGCCTTTGCTAACACCTTCTTACAAAACAGGAATAGAATTTTTGACTCTTTCGATGTTGCTGGATTTCAGTGCTCATTATAACCAGACAGTAGGGAAAATAGTTTAGGATGCTGAAAGTGATAGAACTATAGCAGAAGGTTAAAAGTTTTCATTCCCTGCTTCAGTAATGCAATTTCGAGAGCAAATGGTGAAGTGCCTCATATTTAACAAGAATAAAATACCATCTAAAATCTCTTAGAGAAACAGAATAATTTTAGAAAGGTATCCTTTCAGGTTTTCTAATTTTAATTGCAATATATTTAACATTTTTTAAAAATTACTAAGTTCTTACCTTAGCTGTTTTGAAGCCTTATTTATAGCAGGGAACAATTTCAAGGATTCTGTAGGTGCAACTCAATAAACTAAAGAATGTCCATCATAAATGTTCAGAAGGGAATAGACAGGTTGATTAATTTCTATCCCTTTAGGTTGGAAATGAGGCCCAGAAGCTGAAAGAATTCTATAGAAGTGAGCCTGCAGAAGACATTGAAGCTAAAAATGAGGCCTTGCTACAATCAGCTGATGCCCAGTGGCATACAGTTTTGAAGAAGATTATTTCCACTCAAAATATGGGTCATGACTTTTTAAATTTAGTAAAGATGGTGAGACAATTTCTGATGATTTATAGATATCGACTGTGTTTATTTTCCCACATTCTTTCTGAACTAAACCTGTATGTTTGGGATAAACAATAGTGAGTATAATTATATATACCTTCTAAGGTAAGGCTAAGCAAGTCATTTAGGGTATGTATTGAAATACCACATGGTAACCCCATCTGAAGTGGGATCATGATATACATAATTCAAGTAGACAAATCTTCTCTCAAGCATCCTGTTTAACATTTGTACAGACACCAATGAAAGGTTGGACTTTTCTCTTTATTCCCAAATAATGAGTGGATTTTAAGAACCAAAGGACCTGGGAAGAAGTATTAAAGCCCCATTATTTTTGCATGGTAGTTTTTAAAATCAGGCATTTCCTTTTCAGTAAAGAAAAAAAAAGGGAGTCAGATGCATACATTTACATTTACACATACATTTAGTCTGACTTCTAGGAAAACATATAGAATTGCATGAGGTGGAGCTGAAAGGAATCTCTGCTCCCTCTTGATGCCATCATAAAGATGCCAAAATAGTTTGCTTTCTGTCCCTGTCAGAAAAAAAAATTATACATTCTGTCTGGAACAGGTGAATAACAATCTAATAATGAATGTGNAAAAAAATTATACATTCTGTCTGGAACAGGTGAATAACAATCTAATAATGAATGTGGAAAATGTTATTCAAGTAACAGAACACACTCTTGACATTCTGAATAAAGAAAAAGAAGAATTAACCGAGCTTTGGGCAAGATGGAAACTTAATATGAATCAAGTGCAATCAATCAAGCAACAATGTGGAAAATTTAATGAGCAGTTTAAAAATGTAAGTGAAATCTATATAACATTTATTCCTACTTTCTTTGGTAAAATGGAATTGCCACTTTTTGTTTTGGGCAGATCAGAATGCCATGTCTGATTCTTCTGCAATATATTTAAGAGATTTGAACGCATAATAGCTGAACTGTCTAGACATTTTTCCTAACAATAGTGAGTTTTTCAAAGAAAGATTTTCCTCTAGCAATTTTAGGGAAACATGAAGTCCCATTACAAAATCCTTCCTGGAGTGTACATGCAAATATAATATGTAGTGTGATAATCAAAATACCAAGAATGTCCCAAACACCAGAGATGATCACAAGGGATGAAAGAGTCAACCGCATAATCAAAGCTCTGCTCTTTGTTATGTGTGTCAGAATCAGGGGTGGGATTCTACCAGTTCGGACCAGTTCTATAGAACTGGTTGTTATGATTCTGCGCATTTTGAAGAACTGGCAAATCCTGCCCCTGGCTGGTCCTGCCCCTCTCCGCCCACCCCACCCCTCAGTCCTTACCATGCATGAGCGACATTGCATGCATGCCCGACATCTGTGTTCTCCTGCCCAGTCACTGAAGGTGTTTCTTTTTTTTTCCCCCCTCATGATGATTAGCTGTTCCAATGATCAGCTGTGCTGGGATCCCCCTCGCTTGTCTGACTGCTTCGCCCAGGAGGCTTCCCCAAGGCCCAGGAAGCAAAAAGAGGTGTGGGGAGGGTGCTCCCCTTTTTGCTGCAAAAAAAAAGAAGCCATGTCAATCCAGTAACATGGCCACGCCCATCTAGCCACACCCACAGAACCAGTTGTTAAAAAAATTTGAATCCCACCCCTGGTCAGAATGCATTTTGATAGCATAGTTCACACACCCTTGCAAATAACTTTATATCAAAAAAATATGAGGCCTTTTTGATGGCATCTAATAATCATTTCCCCTGTAACTTATAAATTACTCTGGAATTTTGGAACAGCGTTTAATCCCTTACATTTTATTTGTTGATGTATTTAAGATAGCTTGGCAGATTTAAATGAACTCTCTTAAGTTAACAAATCTTATTCCAGCCTAATTTTTTTTGTAAGATAGTTCAGTAAAAGGGTTTTTAAAATGTCAGGATATATAGTATTGTCAGATGAAATGTAGATTTGGGAACTGAGAAAGATTAAAACAGCACCTATAAGCATCTTTTTCTCCTTTAGTTTTTGATGCTAATTTCAGTTCCATTTTGGATTCGGCTGGTCGCATTTAGCTGAAATTTTATTTTTAAACATTTATTGGCAATAATTCAGTGTAGTTTTCATATCTTCTGGTCCATTCTAGTCCTCAAAAATAGCATGAATATAAAAGATATAATGGTGGGCACTATTCTAGCATGTTTTATAGCATTTTTACTATACAACATACAAGCTTCACATTCCTTTTTTTTTTTAAAAATAAAACTGATCTTTCCAGACTTCGGAAAAACTAAATTCTATAGTTTGCATTTATAAATTGTTTTGTGGTGCGTTATAGACAACACAACACTTAATTGTTCTTCAAGAGGGACTCAGATGTACTCTGGCACTTGATCTTGGAAGCAATCTTTCAGTACTTATGGAATTACAAAATAAGTTTAATGAAATTAAGCCACAATTTCAGGTAAGAAAATAGGCTGAGAATGTTGAAAAATTGTATTCTGTTTGTTTCTGTAGATACTGATAAAAATACCTTTTACTTCTTTATAAATCCTAAGGTGATTCAAACATGCCATGCTGAATGAAAAATCATATATTTAAAACCATATTTAGCAGGATGTGTAGCAAAATTTAGGAAGACATTCAGACTGAAATTAGTGCATTCACTTTTTCAGAACAAGGGAAAAGTAACAGTTCAAACAAAATCAACAGAGATTTGCTTGGCTTAAATGTAAATGTGCTTTCCTTTGAGATCTGATTTTTATTGTACCTAATTCATTAGCAACTCAATGCTGAGGTGGAATACACATTAAAATTATCAGAGCAGCTGAGTTTGAAAGGAGCTCCTGACATGGAAAAATCTGAGAAAATAAGTGAGCTCATTCATCTCCATAAGGAGATAAAGGAAATGATGGCAAAATATGATGAAGTTTTCAACAAGACAGTCAAATTCCACAAAGTCAGAGAGGAGGTAAGTGTGATTATCTTTATTTTCATGAACCACATGATTTCACTGTCTCATGTGAAAGTTTATGTATACTTTCTTTTTATAAATTATGAAATTTATAAATTTTAAAGAAGCAATCATTGGTTGGGCAAGAGCTATGCTTATGAATTTGGGTGACCAAATTCTGGATTTAGAGTCAAAGTTGTCTTGAATTGAACCTGAATGAAGGTTCAATGTAGAATGTAGAAGCAAGGCTAGATGTTCATGAAACATATCTATGATTTTTCCCAGCTTGAAGGTCTCATAAAATCAGGAGGACTGGAGATCCTACAAATGAAAGATATGCCAAGTGACACTTCCAATGCTAAGATCCACCTGACTAATGCTCAGGAGAAGCATGTACATATCAGGCACCTGTATAAATTGGCACTTTCACTTGGAATGGATATACTCTCAACCATAAAGTATCCTGTAAGTAAATACTAGAGCAAGTCTAGAATGGGAAAAATCAGCATTTTCACTTAGAAGGGATATACTCTCAACAGTAATACATGTTGTAAATAAAATCAGAGCAAATCCAAAATGGGGAAAAGGGAGCAATTATCCAGAACAAGCTATTTTCTTTCTTATATTGATAGTGGACTTTGAATTTACAAGTGCCAGAAGTACAACTGAACCTTTTTCCATCACACTTCCCCCCCCCCACACACACACACATTATGGAAGTATATTGAGTGACTATTAGTATTATTGTCTTCTTTATGTATCAGTTAATTGTATGTAACTTTCTTTGACACAAACAATGACTGGCTATAGTGAACACTGTTAACTGGAACTTAGCAAAAAAGAAGACAGTGATAAAAGGGTTCACAAGTTGAGGTGATACCTAAGTCTTTTATTTGTTCTGGGTATTCCACCCCCACCCACCCCCCAGCATAATGTACATAATTTTGAGTAAGGTTAAAGGCAAAACTTTATTTTGTAATGTGAAGTATTGTTGACCAGTTTTAGCTTAGTCCATCAGTTGCAATCTCTTTTAGGGCAATTCCACACTACCACTTAAGAGGCTTGTCTCTCCTGATACTCCAAGCCAACTCCAGAAGTTTCAGTCTGCACTGCAGTGGGTTGTCAGTATACAATCCAGACTGAGAGTGGTCTGATAACCAGCCTGGACCTGATTGATTGTTACCCATACGTCTTGCAAGAAAGGCAAGACATACTTGCTGCCTGGCTCTAATATGGACCAGTGAGTGCCTTTTCCTGTTAGGGCTGTTCCTTTCTCCATGGTTCACCATAGTCACCATGACTTTGCTTTCCCAAACATTTGCCAATATGCACACCTTCATTCTCCCTTTTCACATTATCTCCTTTGACATCAATATAAAACCTTTCCTTTTTTCCTTTTTTCTCTTTCTAAGAACAATAAAGTTCTGATGCTACAATATTGAGAGCAACAGGAAAAAGTTATTATTATTCTTTGATGTTGTTCCATTATTCCTCTATAGTTCCATGGAAGGATTGATAGTTCAACTTCATAGAAATAAAGTAGTAACATTCCTATTTTACTACTTAAAGGTGTTGAAATAAATTAAGGTAAGGGAAACTCTGCAGTACTATGGGCAGTGCTGATGCAGAAACATTGTATCAAAATATCTCATGGACTTCCTACTTTACCCCACCTATTCTTGTCCACTCCTTAAAACTTTTGATCAAATATCTTCATTCTGAGAATGGAGATGGATGCTTTCACAACAGGAACATAGTGTTTGCCATTGTTGTCAACCAGGGATATTCTGACACAAAGCAGATCATTCTTTCCAACTTCATTTAATTAATTGGATTTATTTGCTTTTTGAGCTTGATTGGTGACTGTTTCTGTTATATTTTATTGATCTGTTATTGGCTTATTTTATGTTTTCCTTTTGATTATTACTGCTTCTGCGTTGATCGTATTCTTTTCTTACAATTTTGGGGAGATTGTCCCCCAAAAGTAGCTTCTTACATTGTAAAAGATGAATAGATAAAATAAATCAACTTGATTGAAAAGAGTTTCAGAGTGATTTATCTGAATGCGCCTTAACACTAATCTGGGTCAGAGTATACAGCAACAGAACCTCTGGTCATCTACATTCCAAGAAACAGCATATTCTATGAAATAAGTAGCTTTTTCCATGGTTTAAACAAAGCTTTATATCTTGCATATATGTTGACAGGTATAGAACTCAAATTTATATTTCAATATATCTTTTGAAATATTAAGAGTGAGAATTAGAGTACCATGCTCTTGAAAAACAACAATTTACCAGATGATATTTTTCATTATCACTGTCCCTGTTTATAGACAATTGCTTGTTGTTTCAGCATAATTTATATATTTCGTTTCAGAATTCCTTTAATGTTCCTGTAAAGAACTTACAGCAACAATTGGATACCATGGAGTCTGACAGCATTAACTGGGACTCCAAAGCTGAAAAGTATGAAGAAGAGCTGTCACATGTCCTCCATTTCTGCATGACAAGGGACGAGATACATGAGGTGTGGTGAAAAGAAATTATTAAATGACTGCAACTGTTGTGTCCTTTGTCTTCTTGTTTGAATCTTCACGAATGTCATTGCATTCTATTTTGTTTAAGCTTTTTAAGGAAACCCTAATTCACAAACTGTTGCAGAGATAGTGGTGCCTCTGTAATTAAAGCCTTTGCTAGCATTTGAATTACTGGAGACTGCAAAGCAGAACTGCAGAGCAATACTTCACTTGAGTCAATCAGTATGTAAAGTAGATTAGCGGTAGGCTGCAGATTGAATTGCTACAGTTGTTTTTCTTCACCCATATGTAAAATGTCCTCTGCATCTAATAAAGCACAACAGTGCAATCTAAATGCTTCCTCTCAAACAATGAATTCATCAGAAGCAGGAGCAGTGTTTCCCTTCCTGTGCCCTGAAGTCCATGTGAGTTCTGGAATGCATGTCAGATGAAGGGATGGAATTAATTTTTTTTTTTAAGTTTTAAGAATTAAAATTCTTATTGTGTGAATTGACAATTGCTAGTGCAATCTTGTACTCCACCAGTCAGGGGTATTCTAAAATAAATATTTTCTTTATTCTGAAATTTATGTTTTTCACAGTAGTTATGTTCAGAAGCACTCAAAATCACAATCCACACTCCACCCATAATTTTGAAATAATACATTCTGGTGTCTTGTTCTTATCTGAGCCAGTGACAACAATAGGATTAAAACGATGTCTGATTGAAACTCATCTGACATCCCTCAGCTCCTTTGTGCAACATAAATATAGCTATTACTTCCTGACAAATAGTTTAATGCATAGAAAGATCCCCAGCATATTTAAATGGGTTGTCATTTCTTAATATGGTTGAATTCTTAATCTTAAGAATTATTGAAAGATTCTTACATTCTAAATATATGGTGGCTTAAATCCATAAAATTGGTTTGGGCACTCTCCTAGTAGAAAAGTGCAACTGAGTATCGTAAAATATTTCAAAATGTTCTCTTGATTTTAAAAATGGTTTCTTGTGATTCATAGTGAGCTATTATCCAAGAAATACCCGTATAAAGTCCCATTGATGTAAGTAATTTGTTTCTGATTGTTTGGACATTCTATATACAGTGCTTGAAACATGTGCAGGTAAATCACCGTATGAATGGTGCAAAGCTCTTTACTTTTAAGAGAAAAGAAATTCAATCTTAAGTCTATGCAGATGCATTTATGTATTTTCCAACTGTTTTAATTGTGTCCTCAACTGGCATCCTAGTTGATACCCTAGCAGTTACGTCTTGTTGATTAGCCCTTGTGTATTTAGCCCAGTGATTTGTACTCAGTAGGACAACAAGCAAGCATCCTTACCGTTCACTTTCCTGTCAATGCCACTTTCATTGATGAACATGATTGCTCTGGTATGCTCCAAATGAGCTGGGCTCATTTGGAATGTATTGTTTTGATCAGCAAATGTCACCTTAGCCCAAGTCCCCCAGATTCCAAAACAGTCTCCAACTAGTAACCTCACTGCAGATCCTTCATTATACAGTCTGGAAGCATTTTTGGGGTAATCACACTTACTTTTCATAGCTTTGATATTCAATCCTGTACAGTACAGAAAAAGCCAATAAACTTGTCATGTAATTACCAAAGAAAGAATTTTATTTATGGATTGCAGTTTAGCTCTGGTGAAGTGTGCAATTAAAAATAAACTGACATTTGATGAGATTTAAATAGTGCTTTCCTATTGTATAAATAGCAAGGACATCATGAAAAGCAGTGACATTATGTTGGCACGATAGTAATGTAATGCTTTTAAAGGCTAGAGGGCTCTAAGCTAAGCGTAAAATAAATAGAAGTCTGTTTAACTTAGCTTAATATCATTTAAAATGATATTTGGATAGTTTGCTGAAGGCAGTTTGTCAACATTTATTTGATAATTATGTAATAATATTTAATTTGATTGGATTATTTTGAAGACACAGATTATTTTAGAAAGCACTGAGCAAATCTGCTGATTAGCTCAGTTCAGTTTCATCTGTTTTCAAATGAAAAATACGTTAAATGGGAACAATATGAAACACATTATCTTCAAAGTAGTATTCAGATAAAACAAACCAATTTCTCCCTTCATTTTTGCCCAATGAAAGCAATGGTTGACAGTGCCCTCCAAAGTCAACTTACTCCTTTGTGTAACAGTCTGTGTGGTACTAATTTATTACTTCCTTGTGACCAGAGATTCATATTTGTAGGTGGCCAACATTTAAAGGTTGGAGCGTACTAATTATACTAGATTTTAAAACTAATTTGTTGTCCAAAAACATCAACCAACCTAACCTTTTGAACATATTTTGAACATATTCAAAATAACCCTGAAATCCATTTTTAAAATTGAGTTGACAATGAGCAGTGAATATTGAATGGATTTTTCCATTTTAAAACAAATGAAACTGTACTGAAATGAATTAGACTTATTCTATGTTTTTTAAAAGGAAGATAATAATGTACTGTATTAAAATGGTTGACTCCTAACCTCACATTCTGATTGGCTAAGAAAGCCACTATAGGGATTGGTTCACTAGGAACCAATCCTAGGAGCCGCTAAAAAGGCAGCAAAACCAAACTAATGTCATTGGCTACAAGCCGGCAGGCAAGCCCCTATAAAAGGGCTGCCGCGGCTTGAGACAATGTTCCGTTTTCACTTGTAAATCAACAAATAAAGACTTGTTGTTGGAACCCAGTCTACCTTGCATTTTTCTGAACGGAACAAATAACATATTCCAATATTGGTGTAATGATAATACAAATCATTATCCTCCCAAGGAGAAAATTATACATCCACCAAAATGGGCAGAACAAGCTACTGTATAGTAACATGGAGCAAACCCCATACTTACTTGCATTGACAATGTTTCCTAGTTGGATAATTAAATGTCAGCAAATAAAACAGTCAAACTCAGAGAGCACCAAGAACTCCTCAGTTTAACCCTGAGCTCTATATATTCCTTTTTATTGGAAGATAAATTTATTAATGTTTAGCCAGGGTGTAATAAAAACTAAGAAAAGAGAACAATCTGCCTCAGGAAAAAAATGGTCATCTTCACTAGAGATTTTTAAGCAGAAGCTGGACAACCATATGTCAGAAATAATATAATTGTATAATATAAATGTAATAAATGTAATCTGAATGTTATAATTCATAATTGAATTATACTAGACAAGTTCCCTGTACTAAAATACTGTGTCTCTAATTTAATTATATAAACTGCTATATTGAATTATATAAACTATATAAACAACTTAAACAGGAAAATAAATAATTTATAGAGTTTTTAAGTACAAGAATCTAAGCAAAATACCCCTGTCATTTTACAACTCCATGCTTACTTAGCAGAGATTAGGCCCATATTTCAAAACCAATTTCAGGCTTGTAGGACATTTTAATGCCATTCTGGATATATGATAGCATGCAATCATAAATCAAAGTTTACATTTCTGTCTGGTCTCCAACTTGCATCAATTCTACATCACAATCACTGCAACATAGTCTTGTTCAGAACTTGCCATGACAGCATTTTAAAATAACACTTTGAATCAACCCTTTTCTCTACCTCCCCCCTCCTTCCTTCCATTCCAGAAGTGCTACAGCACGGTGTGCAAATATATTGGGCATAAGTGTTTTTAAATTACATACTGCATTTGTGATGTTTCAGGGCATGTCTTCCAACAATCAACTTACACACATGTGAAAAAAACCTACATTAAAGGGATTCCTTGAAAGCCTTTATCTTGGAAAAAAAAAGGAGTAGTATCTTCCGTTTTCTTGTGAAATGTGAAAAACGGTTTGTTAAAACAGAGTCCTCATAGACTGTTCATTGTTATTTTCTTTTTCTTGCGTGACAAATTGCAATAATTGTTATACATTATTCTTTGCATTGTTCCTTACCCATGGTAAGAGACAATGGCTTTCTAAGGTCAAGGCTAATTAAAATAACTGAATTCAGTTGGTGTCTCTTTCAAGTGCTCGTCCTTAAAGCAAGACTGCAATATGAGCTGCATGTGAAGATTTTTTTTACCTTGAATCTGATTGATTGGTGATTATGTTTTTGAGTCCTAGTGACAACATAGATTTTCTCCATCATGTGTCTTGGATTTCTCCTTCTCCTAATATGTTTCTGCACTTCTTTCATCTTTGAAATTTAGAATATTTATCTATCATCTATGTATCTACCTACCTACCTATCTTCCAACCATAACATATGATTTAGTAGTTTGATCTACACTGCTCCTAATGTAAATAAATTTTGTCTATCAATAAGTATCAGCATTATTCCTAATTATTGAAAGCTAATCAGTATTAAGGCATAATGTAAGAAGTTTAATGCTGTGGGTTGAAATTTGTCACTGTTTTTCATTTACAAGGAGAAAAGTAAGAACAACTGAATTCTGTTGACATCCTTTTCTGAAACAATGAATTTCTATTTTATGTACTTTCTACTGAAATAGAAAAAAGAAGTTTAAAATCTTTAATAAGTACACTGACGACATGTTAAAAGGATTCTTTTTCTTTGCTGATTTGTGGTTCTATGTAAGGATTTCCTGTCCTCAAGCAAAGAATCATGATTTCACATTTTAAATAGAAAAAGAATATTTGCCAAACGGAAAATAAATTTCTGGCTGACTCTGGGGTCCTATAAGAGAAATTTGCAACTACAATACTTCAGCTGATGACAAATGGATTGTGGATTATTATATATTTTCACATAAATCGAGAACCTTACTTCAAAGCAAAAGACATTTTAAAGTTGAAAATGAATGGCAATGCTCAAACAAGTCTCAAACATGTACTCCTTGTAAAAAAATCTTTATTCTGGAACAAAGTAGAAAGAACATACATTGAGCATTTTTAAGAATATTTTTCCAGCCAATCAATTTCATCTACAATTATTACTTAAATTCCCTAAAGTTAATGGATAAACCCAATTGTTGCTGTCTTCCAAAAGTTAAATTGTTCATATACCCATTAAACAGATAAGAAATCTGGAATTCTATTTTTCTTTTACTATGAGTATTATACTCATAATAGTAACTGCAATATTTACAACAGAACAAAGACAGAAATAGCAAATATGGTACAATTTAAGTACCATTCCTACCATTTCATATGCTTTACATTTATAAGATCATAGATATACAGTATATAAAGGAAAAGGAAAGAAAAAATAAATTACATAAAAATATAATGCTATAGCAAGCAGCTCAATAATATTTGCCCACATAGAAAATAAATAATTTGAATATTGACCAAACAGACTTACGATTGCAAGTTGGATATAAATTTGTAACTCCAATGTTGCAGAATAGTTATTGGAATATGAAGAGCCCTATATATGGGGATTATAACAAAAGAACTGTACATCCAGTGAGTGCCATACCAACATTTAGAAATGTAACATCCAAGCCCATTTTTTTCCTCTCAGGCAGACAATATTAAGCAACAGTATAGAAAGACTGCAAAGCACATACATATACAAGTTTGCTTCTCTATAATGGGGAGATGAATTGGGAGAATCAGATTCTCTGACAGCTATTATTGTATTGTTGTCTAGTTCCCACAATTCCCTCTGGCCTAAAATGGGGATTGATTGACAAGCATGCCTTAGTCCTGTCTTCTTGGCTCTTGCTTCGGGACACAGCTGCAATCTTGTTGGGTTTTTATTTTGTTTTGTTTTTGTTTAACATGTTCTTTCTTCCTCTATACTTTTATCTATTGCACACTATTCATATCCATTTTTGTTTTCTGATTTTTGTTTACTAATTTGAGTAGCCTTTTCACAAAATCTTGTGATGTCACCACTGTTTTCTATTTCAGTAGTATAAATGCTTACCTCCCCGATCATGATTGGCCCAGGCTCTTTCTCAGCTCTGCCAGCAGCAAAAATAAATGTCAGCTTAGGAAAGCTCTCATANCAAAATCTTGTGATGTCACCACTGTTTTCTATTTCAGTTGTATAAATGCTTACCTCCCCGATCATGATTGGCCCAGGCTCTTTCTCAACTCTGCCAGCAGCAAAAATAAATGTCAGCTTAGGAAAGCTCTCATAGATGCAAATCAATATCATAACAATGATAATAATTTAAAGATGTCCTTTAAAAATCCTTTAAAAAAAGTGACTTCATTTGAACATATCTGGTAGAAAACTGGAAACCAAGGATTTAATTTCTTCTTTTAAATTTGTGGTTCTTAACCTTTGATCCGCATTCCCCTGGAGGGCTACGATGTTATTACACGAGGTCCACGAAGACTTGAGGAAATGTTTAAATCTTGAGTTAAGTCTTGGGGTTCTCTAGCTACAAAAGGTATTTAAAGGGGGTCCATGGTGAAGAACAGGTTGAGAACCCCTACAACTGTGTAATACATTGTTTTTGAGATGATATAGAGCAGCATAATTTTGCTGTAACTGCCAATGTTTAAGAGGCAATTAATTTCATTCCAAATACCCCTATGAAACTCATATGGGTATTACATTTGAGGGCCTGCAGCTTAATCTCACAGGATACTAAATGAGAACTAAACTCTGTCTTGTTATGTTTCAGAAACTAGAGCTGAAATTGCCTGGCTTTAAAAAACAAAAGCCAGGAGAGGGGACATGTTTATATTTTAAAACTCTTCTTTTGATGGAAAGAGAGGGATGTAGAGAAGATACATTCCATAGGCTGTTTGTAGAGGGGTTGTAAATCTTATGGAGTGATCCCACTTCTGGTAATCACTGGATGCTTATTGTGCTTAGTGCTTCCTTGTTCTTATGGCAGACATGAAATTTTGTGCAAACAGAGAATTTGTGTTTCCAAGCAATGAGTCATGACGAAAAGCAGATGTGAGCTGCATTTGTCATACAAACAATGCTTAACTTCTCCAGTGCCTCCGAAGTGTAGCAGGGGATGGCAGGACTCTGTGAAAAGATCTTAACAGAGAATTATCATGTTGAGGGTATGACAGAGACTGTAGTGGATAGGTGAGAAAGTCACAGTTTTCTCTTTGGAGAGAAAAAGGGATGGCATTTATGTTTTGGAGCAAAATAGACATGGCAAGAGGCACTTCTTGCTGGAAACAGATGAGCTCCAATTGGCTAAAACACCTCTGTATTTATCTCTTGGCTTTCAGTCACATGTGGGCAGCCTCACAGAAAACTAAAATATCTATTACCACTCAGGCAAAGTTTCAGAATAGCTGGCGAAAGCAATGCTTCATTTAAATTGTTACGTCAGCAATTGGAGTGATGGTAAGGCTGACCAATTAGAAAATATGTATATACAAACTGTTGTTCTGATGGCATCCAAGGAGAATGATAGGCTGCTTTCATAGTTGTTCTGTGAACAACTTCACAAGGGAAGATTCATTGCATTCGTACTGCCAGCATTTGTTCAGAAAAGTCACATATACATACTGTACAATTTTCATTTTAAAATTTCTGTTTATGTATCTTACACACTCTATCCTTTATCAAGCAGTAATATGACCAAAAACAATCACACAATCCCAAATGGCAGTTTTCATAAAGGTGTCAATTTGCATTATTTATTTCCATGTGATTTATTTCACTAGTTTTATCACAGAAGTTAATTTGCAAATGTTGCATCATGTTTAATGGTGTAGGATTTACATAATTTACCCACACATTATTACAAAATACCAGAAATCCATGCAGTAAATGGTTTAGAATTCAAACTCAACCATTGACTTAAGCAGCATTTATCTCTGTAAAGGTACTATATGTCTGTATATATTTATTACTGTCAAAAACGGGTTTTAAAATGAAGTTATTTCTTTTTCAGCTCAGAGAATCCTTTAAAGATCTCAGAAAGAAATTCAACAACATGAAATTCAACTATAGCAAGAAAACAGAAAAAGCACGAAATCTGAAGACTCTAAGAATTCAAATTCAGCAAATGGAAGTTTTTTCTGAAAAATATCAGGTCATATTTATAGTAAGGCACAGAATGCATGCATGAGGTTTATTCTGAATGCCCGCAGATGTCTAGAATAATCTGTCAAACGTTTCTTCCATTTGGAGCTGACGTAATAGAACACCAAAGGTCACATCATTTTCTTTTAATATTTGACTTAGGATAGGTTGTGCATTTTTAAAGCTGGAAACCAACTCTACTTTCTCAGTCTGCTTTTCTTTTTCATAATACATCATCATTATTGTAATTGCTGTTGCCATAAACATATTTTCACATGAACAAACATTAAAAAGCCTGGAAAAAATCTATCAAACACGTGTAAGGTCTCATCTGCCAAGATGATTGACGATGCCTTGCAGCTATGCCCTGGCTTTGTCTTCACTCGATATTATAAAAAACGGGATTCCATGGACTGTTATAAATACACACTGAAATGGTGCAGGTTTTTTTTATTCCCTTTGGTCTCCAGTAATTTTGCTAATATTGCTAATATTACACAGCATAAACATGGATCCTTAGTGTAAATATTTAATAACATGGTTCTTAAATTCTTCTTATGTTCTTTGGAACAGGTACTGAGAAACAAGTTAAAGAATCTGAAGAAGAAAGTTTTAGATTCTCTATCAACTCAACCAAATGACAAAGCCGAATTTATTTCTGCAGAAGTCAATGGATTAGAGAAACAGCTGAGTGAATTTGGGAAGATTATGGAAGATTACAAGAAAAATTTGGAATTGATGGAACATTTGCAAGAGATGATGGAAGAGGTATAAAAAAAATCAAATGTCCTTTGTAGTTTAGTTTACTTTGTTTACTTTGTTTAATCAAACACCATGAAGTCACGTGTAGTACTGGTACTGGTACTTTTATTTGTGTTTGTGTGTAGGAAGTGGGAAGTCACATTGAACCAGACTAGCTAGGATAAGATACCAGCTCTGAGATTTAGGAAACAAATGTAGATTCCATAGGTCTGTCATCTATCAGCTCATGGATTTAATTTGCAAAAAGGTGTTTAAATGAATGTAGTCATTCAAAGTTTAAAGACATTCTTTGTACTTTACTTAAATGTGCAGATTAGCCTGTTTACTATGTATGTTTTCCTGAACAAATTTAGAATAGTAAATTAATTCTCGGCAAAGAAATATGAAACCCGCAAATTCCCATTCCATTTTCCTTTACTTAAAATGTATATTTGGACACAGAAAATGCTATTAGAATGCAAATGAGGAAAAATATTAGAATGTATTTCTTACTGAATAATATGGGTAATGAAGCTGCCAATATACTGTACATACAGTAGTTGGTTGTGCAACTTGGTAACCCCATCCTGGTGAACTGATAGTTGGATTATCAGAGTATCTGGCATTCAGGTATTGCTGAGAAATGCCAGTTAGCTCTGCAATATTGTTACAATAGGGCTGTGGGCAAAAGGTACATCTGGTACTAAAACCTGGTTGAACAGTGTTTCCATATTGGAAATCTACCCAGGTAGATTTCAGCCTCAAGGGCTGGGTAACATTTTTACCATGAGAGTTAAGGCCCTGTCACACTGCCCAACGGATGCAAAACGTTTGTAAAAAAGACACAGCGGACGAGAAAAATGTTCCATTCCGTTGTTATCCGCTCTCAAAAGGGGCAAAAATTTGCATAAACAGAGCGGATAACACGAAAGGAACGGATGGGGGAGGACGCAGAGCAGATGGAAAGTGGATGCAGAATGGAGTATCCTTTTGCATCCTCTAGGCATCCTCTAGACATCCTTAATATCCGAGATAAGGTCCCCTCTGCAAAATTTTTTCCGTTTTTAAATGCTTTCCTTGCGTGCTGCATCCGCTTTCATCCTTTCTCCGTCTGTGCTACTAACACTGTGCATCCGTTCCGCGTCCATTCGCTTCCTCCCTGCGTCTATTTACCGCTGGAGCTGATTCAAGTTGTGCAGATGCGCAGCGGATGCCTAGCGGGATATAGCGGATGTTGTAACGGATGACAAACGGATGCAGAACGGATGTCCCCCGTATGCCTAGCGGATGCAGAACAGACGCGTTGGAACATTTGCCGCTCAAAAGTTTTGAGCAGCTCAAAACCTTTTGAGTGGATGAAATGTCAATAGACGGATGCTGGATGTATAGAGAGGAAGCAAAACGGAGGCAGTGAGTACAGAACGGAAGCATCGCGTTAACTAATGGATGGTAAGTGTTTTTTCTTCATTTTACATCCTCTTTCCATCCGTTGCTGCAGTGTGACAGGGGTTTTAATCAGTGAGCAGAATCAATGCAATCAAGTAGTGGGATTTGAATGCCTTTATATTAGATTGAGACAGAGGAGTGCTGTTGGGTTGAATTGGGCCAGGGGTTCAGGACTCCTATGGCAACTATGAGCTTGTCTCAAGTAATCATGGATCTGATGGATATAAGTGGATATATGTTAGACTTTGCTATCACTTTGGAACAGTTGTTACATGATCTGGATATGGAAAGTATGACCGTCATCCTTTTCTCATGGTCAAACCTCTTCCTGATATTTAACAGAAGCCAGCAGATCTCCTTTGCTGTATTGGGTTGTTATGCAATACTGTATTTTAGATTAAGAACAGAAGCAGTAGCAGTAAAAGCAACTAAAGGAAATCAACTCTTATAACTATGTTATTATTTATTCATTTAAACAACATGTATAGCCACCCATCTCACAAACAAACAAAAATAATATAATGTATAAAATTAAGGAGTAACATGCAGATCTAGAATAATAGTAATTGAAATCGTAATGATGATCATAATCTATATTGTATTGTTATGTTATATTTTATGTTATATAATTATTATATTATATTATATTATGTTATGTTAAATTCTTACATTAGACAAAGAATTGGAGAAAATCACAAAGAACCAAGTTCTGAAAAATGAAGTTGAAAGATTATGGCATAAACTGACTATAGTCTTCTCAATGATTATCAGCACACTGGGTGCCAGATCAAAAAATCTTTTGAACAACATTTAGAAAATCTGTGTATTGACAATATTTTCATCCATCAATTACAATTTTTCTTGGATTCACAAATATACTGCCAACACATTATGACATTGAGATGATACAAATTCAATGAGCTTGAAGACCAACACCAGCTAAAGAACTGGCAGCTGTGACTTTACACTGTGTGTATATAATAATGATACACTCTAATGGAATATGTATACAATACACATACAATACACACACAGTATATATACTCCATCCATCCATCCATTTATCTATCTATCTATCTATCTATCTATCTATCTATCTATCTATCTATCTATCTATCTATCTATCTATCTATCTATCTATCTATCTATCTATCTATCACCTCTATATTTACAAGTAAAGGAAACTTACCTAAACATTTGATTAAAGTGCTAGCCTTGCATAAGAGGCTTGCATAATTTTACTATGTTTGTGACATGGTGTGGAAATTTGTTACCTTAAGAACAGTTTTATCACAAATGAGCCTAACTTTCCAGCAAGGTTATCAAGAAATAACTTTGTTAAATAGACTCTGGGCCAAATCATGGGCCTTTCTTGTAGCTTCAGCTATATGAAATGCACTGCCTCTGAAGATAATTGGTCCATTTTCTTCTGAAAACTTTTCTTCTTAGACTGGGCTATAACTGCTTATTCAGATTGTTATTATAAGAGATAGCTTGGTGGATTGATTACTCTTAGGCATAGTATCTTTTTTTAAAGGAAATAATGATTTTTTTTACACTCCGTAACCATACTTCTGAAAAGACATCTGAAGCAATTCTATCTGACTCATATTTTAGTAATAAATTGGTCCCATTCCCAGTGCAGAATAACATGACTGACCACTTCTTGCTGAGCACTTGAAATTATTCTCATTCATAGTGAATGGTTGATTTTGTACATATTAATATGTTTTATGGATATTGTGCAACTTAGAATGTTGACAGTTATTAAAGCAGCCACTTCTTTTCTCCTTCAATATATCTGAAAGGCAGGGTGGAGGGATGCACTCATGAAATTAATATAACATTTTCAGGATATTAATATAAGATTGTCAGGATTTAGACAAATGTTCTTTGTAACAGTCTTCAAGTAGTAGTCCAACAGATTGGGTATGGTCTGGGATAGGTGAAAGTTGTCCTACAGCAATAAGGGAATGAAGATTTAATGTACTTGATTGTGCAGTGTTTTGACTGATTGACTGACTGACTGATTTACTGATTGGATTATTTGCCATCAAGTTGTTGATTCTTATATCAATAGTTTTTCAATGTTTTACAGAATGATTTTCCTGGGAAAAAACACCATTATTTGATGTATTGGAATTTTAATTCCCTTTCTCTTATATAGTGTCAACTTTGGTGTGAAGAGGTAAGTGCAACAGTACTTAGGGTTGGAAGATACTCAACAGAGTGCAAGACAAGGGAAGCAGTAGAAATACTCTACAAGCAATTCAATAAGTTTATTGATCCTGTGATCCCTCAGCAAGAGGAAAGAATCCAGCGGCTTACTAATCTTGCTGAAGACTTATATGGTAAAAACTTACAACTTAAAAATATGATGCATATACTTTGAATATTGAGTTACTATTATTCCAAGATAATATAGATGAAATTTGTTTATTTTTAAAAATGCAGGCAATCTTTGGAGGATTTTGTAAAGATTAATAAAGTGGAGAGCCATAAAAATGCTTGCCATGGATTTCAAAATCTGTGATCTGGTTTTTGAAACAGATACTTTTGAAAACAGTTCCAGAGCACAGTAGACCAAGACAAGAGAATATGCAGGANATACTTTTGAAAACAGTTCCAGAGCACGGTAGACCAAGACAAGAGAATATGCAGGATATTGACAATTTAGCTGGTCAATGAGCGTATGTCCATCCCTTTTTCTTGTGTGGAAAAAGATTAGAGATTTTTTTACTGCAGGATTATTGCAGACTATGGGTAGGCTTATCATTTTCTGCCCTCCCCATCTATGTTATACTGATGTCCTGGCTTTCTGATACCTTCATACA